>JAPDSC010003267.1:3778-26933 GCA_026290005.1 Latrodectus geometricus
TTTATTTATTTATTTATTTATTTATTTATTTATTTATTTATTTATATCTGTGTGTGTGTGTGTAAATAATTCACTTTATAAGATTAAATCAAAACTTTTTCAAATTATAAGAGTTTACTGAAATGTGTAGTTTTCTTTTAGTGGCAGATAAGATTTTATTTGGAAGAAAATAAAGTTTTTAATACGGTAAATATTCTAAAAATATGTTCTTGTTTATAACGATTGCTTTGTTTCTTATAGCGTAATCTCCAGAATATATTTGATTCACTGCATTCCATTTATTATCCTTTTATATTTGTTTCAATGCATTCATAGTTATCAACTCAGTTGCAAAATGCTCATATACTTTAAATTTTACTCAAGAAAAACGTATAAATAATTTCCTGGCCTACTCTTTTTAGGGATTATTATCATTTTTTTTAAATATTACTTACTCAGAGCTTTTTCTTAATACAGCATACCAAAAGGAATAAAAATGAAAAGGAATAATGAAACACGTCTGACTGAAATATTGGTTTAAATGTGACATGAATTTTTACAGTTAGAAATATAAAAGTATAAGCATTAGTGTGTTTGAAATTCTAATCAAGTTATGAACTATGAATAAAAATCCATTTAATGAGTCAACACAATGAAAATGGATGCAGAGTTGATATAGATAATTTAATTAGCATCGTCCACAACGATGTTTTATTTTATATCATAAATGAATTTACGAATTGAAAACATGCAGCCCATGTTGAATACTATGGATATAAAAGCGTAGACATTATGAAAGATATTTCTTTAAAAACACATGAATTAGAAGGAAATTATTTTAAAATAATATGTAATAAGATGTGAGAATCTATATTTTATTCTAAAAATGATAATTTGAATTTTTGTAAATTATAAACTTTGAAAAAGAATAGCTATCCATTCTTCCGTTCAAAGGAGACGTTAAACACTTAAAAAATTACTGTAAATTTAAAATAAATTTAAATTTCTACTCAATGCTTTTGAGAACATTTTCAATTTTTGTAATGTTGAAATAACAAGTACACTAAAGCATGATAATAGTGCAGATTTTATTCTGATAAGAAACATTACATGTTTTGTAAAATATTAACTTCAATTATTTATATCATTTTAAGCACAACAATCAAATATATCCTTACATAGTGAATGCTATATTTTACAATTAAAGATTTAATTGCATGCAATCTAAATTTTTGATACTAAATTCAAAAGTAAATATTCACTGTTAAAACGAGATACAAGAATAACTGACTTTCCTTTTTTGAATTCGACAGAGCTGAACATTAACTAAATTTTAAATAAACCCTCTTTTATAGCGTTTTTCCTTTTGAGAGTTTAGCCATCCATTTCAAAAGTTTGAAGCTATGACACTCTGAAACGATATTTATAAATATATATAATCCTTCAGCATATATTTTTGAATGCCTTCTCCTTTAAATTTCAGGAAACATAGCTTTAAACTGTACGCATTCCTATTTAAATACATATTCTCAAACATTTCTCCAAAACAAGAGGAAAAATGAATTTTGTGCATGACATCAAGAAAAGAAACGCTTACGTAACCGGTACAAATTTATGTGTGCGCGTCTTTCTTTCGAACAGAAACCGAGTTTAGATGATCAAATATAAAAGAAGAAAAAAAGCTTTGTTGTGACGGCAATCTTTCTTCAAAAAATTCTGTCAGTATGTTTCCCAGAAGACTTGATAAAATGTTCCGGTGGTATTTGTTCAAACTATTTTATTTATGACAATGAGAACTATATTCGAGAGTCAATTTTGTATGAAAAATGTCAGAATGAAAAACTTTGCAAGTATTTCATATGAAGCCAAACAAGTATTTTTAGATACATGTAAGAGAATTCTGTGTATTCAATGATACGCTTTCTGGCCATGTGATTAAAGATATTCATAGATGACAGAGAATATTACATAAAATTTATGGATTTTGGATTTTTTATGTGCCCCAATAAAAGTTATTTTTTCTCTATTCCTTCTCTCTTTTAAAATTAGAATAATTTTTTAAATCATAGGGAATATATATATATATATATACTTACTTGTATTAAACATTGTTAAATACTAATTTCGTTGCAGCTTTTCAGACTGCGAAAAACAGTTTTCTCTTAATTATTTCGTACAGTTTCTCTTCAAAAAGAATAATTTACTTTTCAAATTTAAAATAAAGGCAAGAAAGAAGTTCATATTACCATTTTGGATATGAACAAAAGAAAACTGCCTATTTTAAACCGTAATTTGTAAAGTTAATAAATTATCGTCTTTATTTAAAGGATTATAGATGCAATCATTAGGAATACGACTTAAAGATGCTTATGCAAATTTGCTCTTTGTATAAACATTTTTCTAATCCCCTCATTTCGGTATACTTTTTTTCTATATTTGAAAATTATAGAGGCTTTTAATTGTAAATATTGTGTGTTTTAATATCGATTTATGATAAATGAACACTTAAATCCAGATCCTTAAAAATGCCTGTTTTCTTAAGTGAAGGAATAAAATTATAATTTAGGTTTTTATCAAAAAATTTAATAAGCGATTTACAATTTCATTACAAGCAAAATAGTAGAGAGAATATTTGGAATTAAAATCACTGGAATATTATTATTGTTTTTTTAAACAATATTCATTACATTAAATAAAAAGAATTCACAAAAAATATTACAAATTCATTTAAAATTAATATTTTACTGTACACATTTTACCATACTTAAATATTGATTTAATTTCCAATTGTAAAATATTTCACTACAATTGTTGTGTTGTTCAAAATATTAATCATTCTATGCTTAATTTGGAACTTAAAACTTTTAGCAATATTAAACAGAATACGCAATTATCGCTTGTTTAAATATGAGGTAATAGGCAAGATAAAAGAAAATCCGAGACGTTTTTCTAAAATTCTATGAGTAAGAAATTTAAATATTTACTTAATGAAGAGATTACTTTCTGCAGTTTCCTGCTTAAGAATCTTAAAATAACTAATTTGTATGAAACATGCTAGTTTTAAATAATTTAAAAATATTAGTGTCCTCTTTCAAATTAGGTATTTTTTTCTCTTAAATATAACAGAAATTCTTTATCCGGGTTTCAAAGTTAGTTAAGCAAACTGTATTTTTAATATTTAAATTTTCCTTATTATCTATGTAAGAAAATTAATTTTAAATCTTTCAACCATTAATTAAAAAATAAATAATCATCTAGAGAATACTACAAGTGGTTACATTAAATATTCTTTTTTTTTATTTCTGCCTTTTTAAGGAGTTCTCAGTGACATTATACAAACTACTTATCACAATGTTTATTAATTATTAAAATGTTCAAGAAGAGTAAAATGTAAAAAGTATCCCAATCTCTGTTGGTTAAGATTATTGAAGGAAAAATCTTGAATGTAAAATAAATTTTTGTGAAAACGACCATAAGAAAAAAAATAATATATTCAAAACATGTCATGGATAACGTAAAATTCCTTCGGAGATAAAAGTCAGTATACCAAGGGTTTTGTTTATTTTCATTGAATAAAAATTTTTTTTTGTTAAAATCTAAATCACAGTAGTATCGACTAATTAAATTAAGGGGCACGAAGAATAACATGAAGTATTATAATGTATTCAAAGGAAAAACAAAAGTTTTTCTAATAAAATTGCTTAGAAAATAATGTTACTGATAAAATTATTTATCTTTTTTGTAAAATTTTAAATTATATTGTTATTTATAATCAAATATTAAACCAAAAAAGGCAATTCGTTGATGATTCAAATAGTAATACAGTTTTATAGACTGGTTTATTTAAATCACTACTAAACTCTTTTCTTTAAAATAAAGAATAAAATAAAATAAATTATTCAAAACATTTAAACTAATTAAAACTAATTGATTTAATAAATTATTATTCGTATGTTTATATAACAAATAAATTTTAAACAAAAACAATATATTTTTAAGAAAACAAATATGATACTGTTGACAAATATATCGAAAATCAGAGGATTCACGTAGTTCTGAAAAAAACTGAAATTTTATGCGAATCCATCAATCTGCAAAAATTGTATCCATGAAAATGTCCATTTTTTAACATGACATGTGTCCAATTTTTTAACATGAAATGTGTGTTAAAAAATTTTATCCATGTCATATTTTTTTAAAACTCTGTTTCAAGATGTTGGGTTGAAATGAACATAGTAACTTTTATAAAGGTATGATAACTTGTCATCACATTAGTGGCAAGTATAATCATGTAATTAAGCTGTATTCCTGTAAATACGTAAATATGATTATGATTAATTGGAAGAAAAAATCTTGATGAAGTAGTGAATAAGTTCTTGGAATAACAAGAGAAATGTTCCCTATAACTGACAAAATGGGAACACCATGTTGTGAAATGTGCAGTTTCAAAAATTATCAAGAATTATGAATAAATGATTTCCAAAAACATTCCAGCCTTAATACCTTTGAATGTGTATTCGTGCTCAAACAAAAATCATGTTTTATATTCTCTAATAAAACCGAAAAATTAAGATATTAACAACTTTGAATCTGAATAGTGAGCTGTTGTAAAACCTATTTTAGGAGCCATCAGAACATGCTTTTTCAATTAGGAGAGGCCAGAAGTTGATAAAATCGTTAGAAAACTGTCAATTATCAACAATTTAATTACAAAAACTTCATTGAGAATCTAAATGTTGAAACTTAAATTGTGTAAATGTATTTTTTCAAGTTTCAAACTATAAAAGTTTCGAAAATAATATATATATATGTATAAACCACAACTCTTATCTTCATATGTATCACAAATCAATTGTTTTATTACTCTTAATATACTATTTATTGTAGTGATAATGACGAACAGACACTTACGGAAACAATGACTTTGCATCACTTTGGATTCTGGTGATGCAAAGCCATTGTTTTCGTAAGTGTCTGTTAGTCATTATCATCTTATTATTGTTATTTGTAATTTTAAGCATGTTTTCAAATTATTATTAATAAATTGACTTCTTATTTTACTGTTCCTGAAGCTGAAAGCTTAAAAATGTTTCTTTGAGCAGGTATGAAAAGTCAAATAGGAAAAAAATCGCGAACACAATCCTATGTTCTCATTCGGGAATTATAAACATAAATAATTCTTCAAAACTCAAAGGATCATTAACTCTTATTGATAAATTTGGAATTAATTTAAATTTTTCAATTTTTGATTTCTGATTGCTTATATTCAAAAACATTTTAATTGTTCTATCTTTAATTGCTTCTGCAGATAAAAAAAGTTTAGAATACCCACATTTTTTCTTAAATTTCCGAAATAGTTTTCAGAACGCACATATAAAAGAACTGTTTATGTATTCGTCATTTATTACTCTCTTTTAGAAATCTTTTGAATTATTTTAACATGAATTATAAAATTTTAAATTATATTAACATTACTGGAAGAGTATTATCCTTTATTAAATGCATAACTTGATTTTTTACGTTTCTTCCGGTATTCATCAAATTCTTTCTTGCTGTCAAGACTTACGTAACACTTGTAATTAAGTGATACATATTTATTTGTTAAGAGTTTCTCCACTGTTGATATCTTTTACTAAGCGTTTTTCTAATAAGACAGGTTGACTGGCTTTTTGAGCTGTGAAAAAACAGGAAAGTTTATTTCATTCAGTTTGAAATTCACAATACATTTCAATTTCCCTTTTACTTTCTTTCTTTTTTGTAGACATGCTTGTACATAAAATTGAATGAATGGAGCCAGAAATGAAAAGCGTATTTGCCAACCATGCGTTATTTATAAATATCTGACTAGTGTCTTGCATTACTTACTCCATAAAATGCTTCCTGAAGGACAGGTTCGCAAAAGTAATTACACTCACGTAGATTGTATTTGATCAGATGAATTATGACACGAAGTTGGGGAAATTTTGTTTATAAAGAGAGTGCGTTGCTTCGAAGCAATGACACAGTCAAACACAAGCACTATTATTTTTTTTTTGGTTCAATTGCACAGAAACTAATACAATACCTGATTTATGCAAAAATCAGTTAAAATAACAGTAGTATCAATACAATAGTTATTATAACTTTTTGATACCAATAATCTAAAAATAAAATTTTGTGTCAAAATATATGATATCTTAATTTTTTAAACATTTCCCATTTGAAGTCTTTTATATTTATGTTATCCAAACATCACATATGTATTTTATGTTGCTTAAATTTTCTTTCTAGGAAAACTTTTATTGAAAGACAAGAAAAAGTTTTAAACTTGAAACGTATAAAACCTAAATATACTGATATTATGTAACTTAATTGGATTTTATCGATATTTATTTCTTCATTCGAGATAAACTTACTAATGAGCTGTATGTAAATTTAAAGTATGATTTTATTAGTTGGAATTTGACATGTGAGGGCTACTACGACAGAACAATTTGATTTATAGTCAGTACAATAAAGATGACGAAAAGAAGTGAAAAAATTCTAGGAATAATCTAGATGATATGTTTTCAATTTTTTCATAATTTTGTCAAATTCGACAATCATTGCTTTGTATTTTTAAATATTATATTGCTTTTACGTGTATGAGGCCACGTGTATTATGTTTTGAACGAGATAATCTGAAAAATCTAAAGATAAATATTTTTCTAGCGAACCAGTTTATGTTAACCAACCACTGAGATATATGAGCTTGAATATAAAGCAAGACCAAAAGAAAGTCTCTCATCAGGCTCATAATTTAAAAAATCAAGGCAGATAGTCAGTTTCGCATAACTTTTAAATTTGTTTTCCATAGTATGGTCTCTGACATTCGTATGCTGTTCATAATAATAAACACCTAATTTAAAGGAATATTTTGAGCAATTGGATTATTTCCTTCTACTCTTTGGCAATAGTACATAATTCACAACTATTATTTTCAGTACGACAATGTGAAACAGACTAACTTAAACCAACAGAATTTTAGTGATATCAGTTACAGTAAAGAGAGATTAAGGACCGAAAAACTACATCTAAAACTATAGCCACATGTACAGCTCCTGTAAAGCCATTGTTGTAACAAGAATGGGCACGAATGTCCTTAATTGTACAACAAAGACTGAAAAAATATAGCTTAGAAGGGTTTCAAAACAATTTCTAAGAATAAATTGTCATGAATGCTGATGTATATTGCAATAAAAACATTCTAGCCCATCACAATTGCTATTCTGAGAACAATCAAATGCTAGTAACTAAACCATAGTATGTTTTGATTAGTATGATGTACTTCAATTAGTATTTTAGATGAAAGACTTTAAGAAACGATATTAAAGTAAAACAGTCGTCTAATTAGACACTGATAGTGTTAGAGGTGCTTTATAAACAATATCTAGGATTTGTCTTATTATTTATATCATAACTTTTGTAATGTAAATAGTTTAATTTCGTTTTTATTTAAAGTCTACATTGTTGCACAAACATTTGGATTTAAGTACAAAATTAATATATTATATATTCCCACAAGAAAGTCAAATTTTAAAAATTTCTAAAAATCTTAATTTTTTTATTTTTTATAAAAGTTAGATATTTTTATAAGTGTGTTGCATAACATTTATGATATGATACGCATATTTTTTCCAAACCCTATTAAAAAAGATATAATTTCTGATTACATTTTATCTTTTTATTTTTTTTAAATAATGATAACTAAAAGATTCCGTAGTTGTTGCGTATCGAATGAAATGAAATATTTATGTAATTACAACATGCAAGAAATATAGAACTTATTTATTACAGTGAAATAAGAGAAAATTCCAACTATTTCACATTGATATCAAGACATCCTAAAATTCACAAATTGAGAATTTAATTCTGTGAAAATATCTATTTGGCATTTTTAATACATCTAATAACTTATTTTAAACACAACGATATTTAAAAGCATATTTCATAAATTATTACTCAGAAATGAAAAAAAACTCTATTAACTTTCTTAAATCTTCATTTTCTTAGCTATTTTGAAATAAATGTTTCAAAATCATTAATAGTTACCTTTTCGGGATTTTTACCAAAATTTATTTACAATGTGATGCTTCACAATTCTAGCTATGAAAAGAGAAACAAAACATGTATTACCTAAACTTTCCTGAAAGAGTCCGTACAACAACGGGTAGTTTTGAAGTGAATGATTTAGATAGGGAAATCTTGTAATAGTATACCTTTCCTTCCAGAGTCATCATGACACAAAGTTTAGGAACTATTTTGAAAGTCCAAGGTAAGGATTAATCTTTAGAAAATTTTCTCTCAGAATCGAGCAGCAGAATCGGATTGGATAATGATAGCTCGCAGTCTTTGAAATTGGTTTTAATGTAGGTTTGATGTTCAACGGAACAAAATTGTTTCGAGTTTTGGAGAAGCTCCGCTCCTGAATAAACATTAGCTCAAAAGCAGACAAAGTAAGATATCCTTTATTTGTATCGGAATAAGTTAGAAAATTCGTCAAGACAAGTAAAGAAAATCAATTTTAAAGCTTTTTGTTCGTTGATTGGATATTATTTAATAGATTTATTCTCAAATTATATATGTTTATATGTATCCGTGTATAGATTTACATACATACACACACACACATATATATATATAATAAAATTTTCAAAAAATATTATGTTTTTCATCAAGATATCTAGAATGTTTAATAATCTGAAAAAATAATTTTATATTTTCAGTATGTCTCTCTCTCTCTTAAATACTTGAAGAATTCTCAATCAACCTTTAATATATTTAATTGCAGGTGAAAATAATTTTCACACAAGAGAAATATCTCATACATTCACATCATTAATATTTTAAGAAATATTCATGTAATGGGATTTAAATGCAAATATTCAAGCATTGTTATAAAAAAACCATAAAAAATTAGAATATGTCCAAGTAAATGTTTACAATAATTATAAATGGGCAATGTTTTCTACAAAAAAAATGTTTATTAGAAAATTATGACTGTAAATAAAAAAATAAGATTGCATATTCAAATTTTACAAACTGAATATTTTCATAAGAATGGTCTCCTAAGTCCTTCAATAAGTCAAATCTCCACATTTAGAATGCAAAATTAATTAGCTTGTGAATCATATTTCCGGATTGATAGATTTTGTGCAATTATGGATTAATTTATTATGCAGTTAATATGAAGACGTCAAGAACTAATAAAAATATTTAATAGTTTGATTTTATTAAAGTATACCTTCCCTTATCCTGCTGATAACCAAAATAATCTAACTAAGGAAAACATGAGCGAAATGTTTTTAATTATTTTTGTATTACATAAATAATAAAAAAATCAAATTTCTGACCAAGAAAATTATGGTTTATTATATTATGGTTTAAGAACACATAAATGAAATTTTGGCTCAAGAATTATAATTTGCTATAAAAATACAAGCAGTGACACTTCTAGCTTATACGGTATCATACATGGTGTAAAATATGCACAACATCAATTTTAACATCTTCCACATAATATAATCAGAATTTTTCAAAGGAATAAGAGATAGATATGGTAGTTTATTTCATATAAATATAAGACTTAAGACAATTTAAGCTTGTAAGCCAAAATTACAATTCAAAGAGAAATGTATTAAAAGATTTATATTATGAAACAATAAAAATAAGTCATTCAATTTATAAAATTGTGTTATTGTTTGTACGATCAAAATATGATCATAACCGTATGTCAACCTGTAAACAGAATGTACTAATTTCAATTCCTTAATTCCAATTGGCAGATTAATGTAGCAGATATTGATAACAGATTTCATCTATAAAATTTATTTAGCTTTAATCACCATGTATTTATGTTTAATATTTTACTATAAAAAGGGTTCTAAAGCATTGAATGCCAAATTAAATGAAAGGTGTACAATTTTAATCTAATTATTTTTAAGTATTTTAATGATTCAAGTATAAGGATTTGAAAACACTAATTCAGTGAAACAATCCAGAAGTATTTAAATATCAGCATTGTAAATTTTCATTACTAACTGCAAAGTAAGTATTTCAGCATTTAATGCATATTAGCAATATAAAAAAAATCAATTAAATACACACAAAATTATTCTAATTAAAAAATTATGTAATCAGCATTGAAAAGAGTAACGAAAAAATAAATTATAACATTAAAATATGTGTTGTAATATTAAAAAATGTTACTGAAAAGATTAAAAGGCACTAATTTTGTTTAATTGAGTAATAAAAAGGACTTATGTTCCATTTACAGATTTTGAATTACTTACCAATATTTGTGTTGTTATTCAAGTCATAGCTAATAAGCTTTTAAATAAGGATCATTATTTATTTTCAGTAAAATATTAAATAAAATTGTGTACTATTAAGTAATGGATTTTCATTAACATCTTTACAAATAAAAGAAACTTAAATATGAAAGCTTTCATTTCATTCTAAAAGTAAATAACATTTACAAAAGGAAAAATGTAAGATTATAAAAAAGCCAGATTATCACCACTTAAGTATTTTTCTGAACCATTTAAGGCCATTTTATAAACACATTATGAAGAACATTGTAAAATATTCTTTAAGAGAAATGAAAAGGTAAGCTTTTTATTCTCAAATGAATAAGATTACGAAATGAGGAGTGTTACATTATAAAAATAAATGTTTAGTAAAATCATCCGTTGAAAAATAGAAATAATTATTCAGAACATGTTATATGAATAATCTTATTTTCTTTGAAAAAAGACCATTAAGCCATTACCCAGAGTATTTTAATAAAGTTTAAAACATTGCGTTTTGAAGGCCCTAAACAAAATTCATTTAAGTTAAATAACCAAAAACAATATAAAATATTAATATTTTTAGAAAAAAATGCATTTTTTTAGCTAAAAAACGTTCTTAAAATAGTACTGTTAATAAAAGTCATTATTTTTTATGTGAATTAATATTTTAATTAATAATTTAAAGTTATAAACACAAAAAATCAACAATTTAATAAATTAAATCAGAAAAATAATTGAGAAGTATATTTAAGTGTAATAAGAATTGTCGAACTAAAATTTGAATATTATTGGAATTCTCATTAATCATTTTAGTTTGCTCTTATTAAATCAATAATTAGACTAAAGTGTTGGATATTTTATTAAAAATAATGAATGTTATAATGTGAATCACTATTTTCCTACCTAATTTTTTATTTTCTTGTTACATTTTTACTAGATTCTTCGATAAATATACGCTTTGAACCTTTCTTAGTGATTCTTGATAGACATTTTCTTTTATAATTATGCAATGACAGAATAAAAAACAAACAATGTTATTTAACATGTAAGGTGAATGATACATACATCGTAGATTATTTTTTTCAAGTTTATCAGCCTAAATAATTTATTGTATGAAGATTATTATATTTTGTTAAATTATAATTGTTTACTTTCTCACTTTTAATGTTAATATTGTAAAGTAAATAATCTAAGAAATATTTACTTTCTAATCTGAAAAAAATACTCCAATCATAAAGACAGCTTATTGTTTAAGTAACAGAAACAAATTCAAACACTTCTCAAGGAAAAAAGCAAAGAAAAATCATTTGAATGAAATCGATGAATCTGGATTCAGTGATGTTACAATTGTGAGCACATAAGATGTTGTTAAAGTTTCAATGTTGATCATTTAATAACACCTGGATTATGCCTCATGGAAATTGATGGCAATAATCTTTTTCAATATATATTTTTTGTTTTCTTTGTATTACTAGATTTTCCAAATTTCAAAAAAGAAATGAAAACTATCATTAATGTCAAGATTTTTTTTCACTTATCTGTGCGTATCTAAAAACACATTAACAAGACATTAATATTGTACAGGAAGTAAAGTAGCAAAACAAGTAAAAGTACTCAATAAAGCTAATTAAATTTCATTCCTTTTACATGTTTAAAAGATTTTTTTAAAGTTCCTTAAAAATATGAATGAATGTTCTTCTGTAATGTATATTCAGTTACAAAAACCTATTCTTTGTGATGCAATTTCCAATCTTACATGCATATTTTTAAATAAAAACGTAATGAGTATTTAACTTAATTCATATCTTTATGATACTTATCGGGATCTGATTCTAACTTGTTTTGCTTCTTAGAACGTAGTTTAAAATACCACCATCATCTCAGATAAATTGATAAGATATTCTATTTATTTTGCCTGGTAGACATTAATTTCACTTTAAAAAAACTTTTTGTGAACAATTTTAATTTTGAAGAATGATAGCCGGGCTTTTTACAAGAAAAATATTGCTAAATTAAAAAATTATGAAAAATATTTAGCAGTTAGTCATATGTTTCGCGAAACATTTATTAGCTGAATTATTCGCTCTGAATACCAACTACCAACATTTACTAGCTAAAATTTAAGAGAAGATGCTAATATATGCAATAGTAAATTCAAAAGGGATAGGATTAGCATTATGAGAATGTGTCCTATTGAAGGAAATAACAAAACGATGGTTTGCATTATATTATATTAAGGGAGAGAAGCAAAAATGGAAATGTGTAGCCTTCTATCGACTCCTTAACTTTTTCAAGACTAATCAGTATCATTATAATGGAGAAATACAATAAATTATTCAATTTAGTATTTTATAATTTCAAAAATTTACCCTGTATATACTAACAATGAAAATTTTAAAGTTTTATTGATATCGTTCAAGTTTTTATATAATAAATCAGGTAATAGTGCGAGTGTATTTTTCAAAACTATTACCAATCAAGAAAAAATGCTTCGAGCCTCTTATTTAGGTGCTTCTGTATTAGTTAGGTGTATTATTAAGACACCTAAATAATGGTATCCCATTGTATAGGTGCCTCTATGGTTTTCTGATATCATATATTAAAAACTTTTTATATCTTTGTAAGGTATTTACTTATCTTCATTTTTGACAATACTGAATTAATTTTTGAATTGCATCAAAGCTGCACATATGAATAATAGCAGATGCATGCTCTATTCTTTAAGGTTGGAGCCTATAGATAATTTTTGTAACCTAGAGACATCATATAAAGCAGTTTCCATAATGAGTAAGGAATATTTAAATGCATTTGTTCACAAATTTACCATTTAATATTTTTAAGGTATAATTTGTAGCATAGGTTTATCCAAAATTCAATGAAGCATTCTAATTATCATGTCCTTAAAAGTAAAGTAATTTTATTTCTCCGCCAGAAAAATTATGCTTTATAGAATTAACTAATAATATATTTTTATAACATGTATACCATTTTCAAATAAATGAAAATATTGAAGAATAAGTGAGATATAATTTCATAAAATGAAAAAGCAAAACACTATACAAGAAACTCTTTAAATTTCTAAATGATATTTTAAATAACTAATTTAAATTGTTAACGATTACGGATACGAATTTAACAATTTAAATATTGAAAATATTATGGAAAAGAGTCTGTCTGTGAATATAATAAAAAAGAAGGGGTTAAATTACACAAAACTTTCTTTCGGCAATATCATTTGATGAACTTATATTAAAATTTAAACCAATGATTAAGTTAAAAGCAACACAATATTTGATTTTAAAAACTCTAAAACAAAGAAAACATACAAAGAACCATAAGCAAATGTTATAATGATCAAAATCATAAATTATTTGAAATCTGCTCTTTCATACTGTTCGAAAAACTTGAACAATCAGTATACCTTAAAATACTGATTAAAAAACTGAAAAATATTATTCCCCTTTTAAACAATGTTTAATTAAAAAGAATATCTAGATGGATTTAATTAAAATATTTTACGCTTTTGATTTTTTTTATGCAGAAATTTCGAAAAAAAATCCAGAATTATTTTTATAATCTGCTACAAACAGTACATGCCAATTAAAAAAAAACCCTCTTGACTTGAATGCCATGAAAAAATGTATAGAAATGATTGGCCACAAAGAAAGTTAATTATACTCGGCAGCTAAAATATTCATTTAATATCAACAATGAAAAATATGTTCAAGTTACTTTTCAGACAATGCGTTAATTAAAAATAGAGTAGTAGAAATTAATATTTGTAAATCGTAGTCGGTGAATTAAAAAATTAATCAAAATAAGGAATTGTGTCAAGTTTATTTAATAACTTCAACTTTCTGTCATGAAATGTAAAAAAAAATGAGAAAAATATAACAGTTTAGAAAATACTTAGTATTTTTCTTCAAAGATATATTTTTTGATTTTATTTATAGCGTAACAAATTTTGAAATTAGTAAGTGAAAGCTGAAAGCTGAGTTGAAGAATTTAATTAATGCAGTCATGAAGTTACAGTTTATTGTTCTTATAATTAGTGTAAAAGGAATTTAATTTATAAAATCAATCATCAATTTTGTGAAATAATTTTATAAAAGTACAAAATGCTTCAATATTAGATTAAGCTAATCTACTAACAACTTAAAATTTGTTAAATTAATTCAAATTAATAAGCAACTAATTATGATATCTATATTTAAAAAATGACCTTTAATTATTTACTTATTTATGACTTTTACTTACTTTACTTACTTTTTTAGTAATCATTTGATTTTAAATCCTCAGAATGCTTTTAATCTTAACGTTTTTATATATCCTTGTAGAATAATATGTATTCATTTATCATAATTAAGTATTTACAAATATTTATCATTCCTATATATTAATGTGTGTGATATATATTATTATTAACATATATTTCCTATATATCATGCGATGAAAGTTCTGAAAATTTCTTGGATGCAAAGAAATGGTTGGTCTAGTTTTTAAAAGCTAAATTGGGGTAATTGATATTATCACTTTCTGCCAGTATTGTAATTACTAAAGAGACAAATTACAATCATATTTATGTGAAAACAACTTTTGATGATTCAATGAATTTATTAATTGATTTCAAAGTATTATTTATATAACTCTGATTGGAGTAGCATTGTGCTCAAAATGTATCAACTGCTTAAAAGTAGTAAAAAAAATATAATGTATATGCTAATCTTATTATTTAGTTCATTTCATTAGATTTTTGTCAAATTTTCATATCAAAAGAATAAAATGAAATTACCTTGCAATTTTTTATATCATTTCTACTCAAAATTATAATAAATTGTGAATAAATTTGTGAAAGTATTAGCCTAAGGATCAAAATGACAAAATATTATTTATAAACGGAAATATGCATCATTCCCATAAAAAAACGGTGATAACTTAATATGCCAGAACTTTTCTAAAAATATTAAAAATAATATTGCAGTGTTAAATTACACAAAAATACTGTTAAATTTTTCTCCTAATATCTGACTTTTAATGTATGTATAATATGTAATTTATAATAATAAATAAAAATGAATAAATAAAAATGTATAATATGTAAATTGTAACAATTTGGTGTGCATTATTTAAAGTTAGATCGAATGTTTACATTTTATCATGTTTTATTAATTGTGATATAAAAAATATACACATTTATTATAGAATTTTTATAACATAACCAAATTAAATTCACACAGATTTATTCATTTATTTCAAAGTCAACAACGAAGAAATTTTAAATTCATATTTTAAAATTTCTAACGATTCATTATTTAGAGTTTGTAAACACAAGTCTAAATAATTTAAATAATATTAGAAATAATGTTCAGAAACACTATCTTTCGTATAAAACATGCTAAACATTACACCAAACAAAGTATCCTTTGACATGTTCTTTGAAATTGATTAAAATTTAAAAATATTAAATATTAGAAATAAATTTAATACTTTGGCTGGAAATAAAGCTGGCATATGAGCATGATATACTATTCATTAAAGGAAACAAAACAGTTAGTATGCATTAAATTCTGTCTGAATAACTGCTCTTAATTATAACTCAAGCTCTTGCTATTTCTAATCATAGAAAACGTCATTTAAAGATATATATTTCCATGAATAAGTTAAAAGACCTTTCTAACCAGCAATTGTGAGGGATGTTAGATGGTAAAATAACAAGCACTTTTAATCGAATTTTGTTTGTAAGGCTTTAATGGAGAAGTTCTCTCATTTATTTTAGATACAAATGTTTACCTCGTTATTTCAATAATTATAAATGAAATTCACCGGTTTCAGCTCAGAGTTCTGATCACGTCATCTTTTGAATAAATATTTACTCTCCTGTATTTATGTTTGTAGAACTGTTTTGGAAATCAACTAATTCTGTTTCAATAATATTTTCAATTTTAATTAATGAGCTTTTACATAATAGATAATTTTATCCGAATCAAATCCCAATTAATAAAACTTACTGGAATAAATATTTCTAAAATACATGTATATGTATATTTGAATGTACAGATAAATTCCACCTGGTAACTCAAATTGTTGTAACTAAGCTAAATTATGAAAAATATTAGAAGTAATGATTTTTTTGTGAAATATGTGTGTGTAAATTTATGTATTTGAGATAAGAAAGATTCATTCAAGTGTTCAGTTATTCAAGTATGGTACTGAAAGTATCCAATAGATTCTCTTTAATATCATATATGATTTTCTTAAGCTATGAGAGCCAAACGCACGCATTTTACTTATGCTCACGTCGCATATGTCGTTCTATTCCGGATATTTCCGCACGCATAACATTTTCAATGAATTTTATGTTCATTGTACTAATTTTTAGATCTTTTTTTCTACATCTTCATTTTTGTCTATTTAAAATTTACAATATCACTTAAGTTTACACACCAGTATATTTGATCCTGGTATCTATGAAGAATAATTGACTTTTGAATAATGTGCAAATAGTTTGGTTCTGCAAGGTGATGAAGTCATTTCTATAAAATATTCAATGACAAATAAGTGTTTCATTAAAAAAGAAATTTAACTGCTTTATATCACCATGACCTGATCACGGAATTATGTATCTTCCATCAGATTTAAAATTTTTTTGATAGCTTTAATTTGATTGAACATAATAATATGATAATTTTCATAACAATATCTGCTTATTTTATAAGTTTATTTTTTACTGAGCGCTCTAACTTGCTAGAGTAATCTGAAATATTGCACATAAATAATGCAAGTTTCTATCGTTCATTATCAAAAATGTTATTATATAAAGCACTATATCACTAAATATAATAATTAAAATTATATTTATCAGGATGACTTTTTAAAAGTTTATGATTTATAAATTGTGAATAAAAACATACCATACTTTTCAGACTTTGATAAATTATACTGAACTAATGAAAAATTGTTTTATATGAACTCAAAATAATATTGAGCAAAATTTTAATAAAATAATGCTGAAAATACCTGCTCGCATATTTTACGTTTTTATTCATAAAATGTAATTAAGTTTGAGTTGAAACAATTTTTTGAAACTTTTAAGATATTAATTGTTCATTTATATTAAAAACTGTATATGAAATATATATTGATGTAAAAAAGTAATTGTTTATATTACAGCATACGGCATTTATTTTGCAACTTAATGGTGTGAAAAACGAATTCATTTGTTTTATAATATGCTGCAACTCATCAAAATTTAAAGTTCCCCAGTTTCATTTCTCAACACTGTAGAAAAATGAAAAATGAATGTTATAGGTATACATTATGGATACAAATCTGTTGTAAGTAATATCATGAATTTACCATATTGAGGAACATGCTAATGGTACAATATATATTACAGCTATTTTTCTAGGTTTTTAATTAGCGTCTGTTTAATTGTCTAATATTCTTCATATTATATTAGTCCAGTTGACGGTTTTAAAAAAGCATTAATATTATTTAGTATTGTTCGACTTACAACATGTAATTACATTACATTTTGTAGTAAAAATAAAAATAATATGCTATTCACTTCGATAAATAAAGTTAAATTTAAGAAATAGTTACCTTTTACACTTCAAGCAACGCTTTTGCCGAACTATTATAAAATCATTTTATTAATGTTCTTTACAATTAGTAATTCTGTAGTATTAAATCAAATCCATGGATACATCAAGATAAAAGTAATAGAGTTAATTGTTAAATGTTTTAAAAGAAACTTTTATTTGATTTCAGGAAATGGAATGTATTTTAAAGAAAGTCATAAAAATAAATCTCTATGATCTAAAGCATTGGTAAGAATTCTTAGTTTCTTTTTCAGACACAAAGAATGGAAGGATCAACAACTACCGGCTTCATAAAAGTTTTTAAAACTGTAACATTCGTAAAAACATTGGGATTTCAGTTCAAAAGACCATCAGAAGTTTAGAATAGAAGGTTCACTCGAGTACCATTGTTCAAGACAAGGTTTCATATTTTTCCTGAGTTTCGTAAAAAAATCCTTGAACTATCGATGACATAAATTTGTAGTTTACTCTCTTTTTCTTTATTTAATAGGAGGAAGGAATGCAGAACATGTAAGAAATACCATTAATCTAAAAATTTTATATGTAAATTCGGAATTACTTTCCATTGTCTACAGAATTCTCCTAATTTAGGCACTTCCGTTACCCACTTAAGTTAGATATGAAATTATTGAGCATATTTGAGAATTTGCGCAATGTATTTCTCAAGAATGTGTGTGATTTGTGCCTTACACTTTTATGGATTTTTATAATTTTCTGAAGGATTCATAATGTTAATTGTATCCAACATACCTTCAGACGTTAGTAGAGTCCTAATTACGCCGTTCTGAGGTATCACCGTGTGCTTTGATGAAGATATTTTGATGTTGTGAAATGGTTTTAAATTTGAGTGATTTCAAGTGCATAGAATTTATAAAAACACATTCTTCTTATATTGTTAAATATTTGCTCCAAACATTACAAAAGTTTCAACGAATGCTTTATATTCAACAATCCTGTTACTATTTCCTTAAATTGTTCCCTGTTTCTTTCAGCAAATAAAGGGAAAGAAACTTGTAATTTATTAATGGAAAAATCATAAGTTTCAAAAATAAAATATTATTTGAAAAAACTTATCAATATGAAGTTATTTTTTTAAGCAATAACAACTTCCATGTTTATTTCGAAATATATTAAGAATTATCTCTTTTTTAAATTTTATATTATTAAAATATTAATTAGTAAAAAGAAAAAGTTTTGCTTTTATGAAGTATAGTTTAAATTTCATAAACAATTCTAATCCATTAAGTTTACTCAGTTTCTGCAATCTAATTTTTGTTTCCTTGTGTTATTCTAGAACATAGATTATTTCATGGAAAAATCTATTACCTTATGTTTTTCCAAAATTTATTAATTTGTCTGTGCTTCGAGTAAGTTAAAGTATTCAAAATTTTGATATTTATATAATGTATCAGTTCATTAGATTTTGAGAGAAATTCCTTCCAATATATTTAAACCTTCAAGCGTATATAATGATAAAATAAGTATTATTTATAAAATATACACAGTTAGTCGTTTTTAATAAAATATTGTTTTAAATGTCACAGTTAAGAGAGAGAATTTGCAAATCATAACTATTCTTGTTCAGTCTGTTTTATTCAGTATTCTATCTAATTAGATGTAATAATCTAAAGATACTTTCTTAAAAATATTAATGTTCATATTTACTATGACTAAGTCGTAGGACTTTGTTTTTCGAAACAAAAGTTGCATAGTTTAATTACCGGTAGCTTTGAACAACACGAAAATTATTTCTAATTACACTTATAGCGAAAATTTATTTATTAAATCATAATTACATGAAACAAGGTATCTTATATTTGATGTATTTATCCCTATAGAGAGAAAGACAGAAAATGAAAAAGGACTTTTCTCCCTTACACAGTTTAAAATTCCATTTAAATGTATAATGCAAGAATTTCTCTAATAGCAAAACATTCTTTCCCCAGACAAAAGTACTCTCAGTTCCCAGCGCTATAAAAACTTCTCACTTAATGTCAAAGCGAAATCCGAGTCTCAGCCTGTGGTTGATTTATTCATTTAAGATTTCTTTCTTTGCCCCTTATAAATTTCCTTCCCTGTCCAGATGTAGGGAAATACAGTTTGGTTGTATGCAGTGGATGAAGCGTTTCCCTAACCTAGACCGTAAAATATCCCCCATTTCCTCGTTTGATATAGAGGCTTAAGAACTCTCCTATTCATGTAATGTAAGTCATGAGGTCCAATGTGGGGAATTACTTATTCCTCTAGGGACCCATCCGTCTCCTTTAACACTTTATCGATAAAGGAAATAAAATACATCGATTGAAATATTTCTTAGATATGACTTTTCAAAGGATGTTTATTGTTTTTATCATGGTTCAAAAATAATTCCATTCCATGCTGAGAAATTATTATCAAGTATATAAAATAATTATTGTTACTTATTCAAGATAAGTTAATTTTGATATGCATCGTGACCATGATATAATACTAGTATATTAGTTAAAAAATGTTTGAAGTAATACACGTGCGTATGCAGCATCAAAGTTTCTAAACAATGGGAAAAAAAGAGCAACACAACGATAAAAAAATAAAACAAACTATACGTGTGATGTTCAATTATTCATTTATATAATTTACATCTAAAGACAAGGAACATAAATGTTTTTATATTTAAAATTTTAATAAAAGTTGGTAGACACAGTTGCTTATTAAATATAGAATGCTTTTGAATTTAAGTTTAGTTTCTGTCGTAAATAATAGACTGTAGATAAATTAAAATAAATTTCTTTTATTCATTTTGGACTAAATTAAAGAAAATTATAATTTATTTTCAAATGGCATATCAAAACGTATTTTATATCTAAGATATATTATATCCATAACAAATTAATGATTTATGCAACTTTGTTACTGATGTTATGTAAGATATAAATATATATATAAAACATTTATGTTTGTTTGCATGTATTAATAAGTATTGCAAACATAAAATATGTTTTATATATTTGTTTCTTGTATATATGTTTTTGTATATAAAATTCTTTTTATGTATGATTTTCTCGGATGTTTTCTACCTATAAAATACAAATTTAATAGTATAAATTTAAGTATAAAAAAGCTCTTACCATGAATAATTCTTTGTTTTATGAAAAGTAAAGGGTATTCATTTTCCGAGTATTTAATTTATATTGTTAACGCTTTACAATCTTGAATCAGAAAAATTTAATATAAAGCAAAGCAAATGTGTGCAGTACTTTTAAGGAAATATCACTTGTAGTTAAGGCTGAAATTGGTGGATCAATAGAACTAAATTTGAAAGTAAATAATTTAGCATGAATTATTATAAGCTATTTAAAAATACTTTTTGTGTTGAAAATATCATGTTTTATTATTACTTATAGCTCGTTAATATTTTTGTGTTAAGCAAATACATAATTTAATTAATCCATGTTTACTGTGGATTATTTATAGGATTACATTACGTGAAAAAATAAACAATTATTATCAGTAAAAGAGATTTGGAATTATTTATTATTTGTTCCATATCTCATTAACACAATTCAAAGAAATGTAATCGTTGTCTTAATTTAAAATATTTGTTGTTAATATTTGATATATAAATTTATATTATAATATATTTAACTGCCCCTTAATAATATTTATAATTAATACTTGTTATACTAATTAATAATGGGACCTGACCTTGTAAGTTAGGTATTTAAGAAAAGTTAACTTTTTAATAAAAGAGTTAAACTTAGTTATTTAAATTTAATTAATTCCCTGACATATGCATACTTTGAAAATGATTATTGCACAATATAATCATATCTTCCAACTTTTTAATCATTTAGGTATGCGTTTTTCTGGAAACTACTTCAGGATACTTCTTGCAAGCTCGCAATCTCTCTCTTTTTTTCTGTTGAATTAAATCAGAATCTGTATTAAATTTCCAACAGATATATTAAATTTTCATAACAAGATATGAATTATTCTATGTTTCATCACATGTTATTACGATCTATAGCAAATTTGGATATGTTTGAAAAACCTCTGTTTTCTCTCATAACATTAAGAAATTTTTATTGGTATTTTTTACTTGTAAGACGAGAGATTCATCTGTGTGAAGCAAACATGTGAAACTACAAATTTCAATAGAATGAAAAATATTAACGTCTTTGAAATACTGGTTAAGGCATCTATATCCTCAAAAAAGGTTAGCAAATTTTTATGGAAGATTTCTTAAGCAAAAAAAGCAATTCAGTCATTCATATTGAACTATGGTAGGTCAAGCTTAAGAACCAATATTGCCGACTAACTTACTTTTCTAAAATTATTGAGCTGTCAAAAAAGAGTAAAATAATCAAAATATGAGTCCTTGTAAGCCTTGTACACTTGCTTTGCAAAAACAATTACTAACATTTAAGCCGCAATTTATTTAATTTTTGTACCTAAATCATTTAGAGTTTCATGTCTGCTACAAACAATTAAATAAGTTATTTAATCAAGTACTCAAATAGGAGAATAAAATCATTTACTTCGTTTAGAATATCTATAAACAACCAGATACCATATTGAAAAAAATCATTAGCACTATTCCTTTTAACTTCGTGGTGATGCCAGAATGAAAAAAATATCTCTCAGTTTTTATTAAATGTCATTTGTAAAACTTCTCGTCAACGAGTGTCTCAAAATTTTTAGTTAGTCACTCTTGTTCACTATATCTCACATTAACCCTTCTTTGCATGATTTTTTCTTTATTGGTCAAATAAATCAAGTTGATATAATTCATGTTCAAAATTAAAGGAAAAATGGTTAAAAAAATCTTAGTATATATTTATAGTATAAATTTAGCAAAAAACAATATGCTAAAAATTTCCATCTTCATCTAAAGTTAGATCATTAGCTTAGTTTTAAATAGAAATGAAAGAGGAAAATAACAGAAACACGTGTTACAAACCTTTTTTCCACTCATTTTCAATTTTTTAGCAATAGAAACTCTAATATAATAAAACAAAATTATAAACGAAATCAACTACAACAAACAGCGGAATGAGACAACTTTAAGCTCGTTTCACTGATAATGACACTTGTTTATTTTTGACAGCTATGTTTCTTTTTATGCAATGGACATTAAAAAGGTATCCAATGATGGAAATTTCCACCATTATGCAAAGAAGGGTTAATATGTGAGATATAGTGAATTTTCAAAGCATTTATGTCAAAGAAAGCATAAGATAAGATATTATGCATGCATCATATATATATATATATATATATATATAT
>JAPDSC010003268.1:0-13616 GCA_026290005.1 Latrodectus geometricus
AAATTTTAAAATGTTTATTTTTTCTTTTAGATGCTGTAAAAATGAATACTGCCTTTAGCCAATATTTTCGATTTAATAACATTATCCTGCATTAAAAAGTGTTCCCACCATGCATAAATAAGATTTCTAAATGGAATGAAAAAATCTTATAATAAATTATATTCATATGATGTTTTGAATTCAATTTAAATTACTATAACTAAATACTTCATTGATTAACACTATAAAAGTTAAAATTTTCTTAAACACATTAATTTCATTTTTTTTCAGAATTTTAAATATGTATCTGCTAAATTGATTGCTGGTTAAACTTTGAATTTAATTTTGCTTTTCATTTACTTATTGACGACATTAGTGTGACGTCATATCCACAACTGTTTCCAAACAAATACAATGTAAACATTTGTTTAACATTGTAATTAAGAGTGCTTTCTTGACAAAATTGGATATTTTTGTTTGGCTATCGATTTTATTGGTGATTTTTGTTGGCACAGAACAATAAATTGTTCTTTTGCAACCAGAATACGATTGGATTTTGCCCAGCTTGGTGATTAACTGTGACTACAATTTGGCGAGAATCAAAGTTTAAGCAAACAAAAGGTTAAAAGTTTTAGCGAACACGTTATCCTTAAATAATGAATATCAATTTCAAAAATAACAATTTAAAAATCTATCACCGAAGTCTATGGCAGTTTCATTGTTAAATGGCGCTAACAGCAAATGTTTGGAAACAAATTGCTGGATATAACGTCACAACTAATGTCGTCGTCGTTTTTTTTTTTTTTTTTTTTTTTTTTAAATATAATTTTTGATGCAGTAACCTTGAGTTTTGATTTTACTTATTTTACAAAATTCCTCTGTTTTCACTCATTATTTTCTTTTCATTATTATGACTACATATTCTATTAAGCATATTTTACATTATTGAGAAAACTTCACCTCCAACACATTTCTGCATTTGAAGTGCTAAACTGTTTTTAGTTATAACCACAGACTAGGATACAGGTAATATTATGGTATAGTTAATATTATGTAATGAACTTTATAAGAAACTTCTTCATAAGCTTCTCCATAAGAAAACTCTCATTTTGGTAAACATTAAAATAAGACTATCAAGATTATTTCCCACTATTTTGTAAATTTTAATTAGAAGAATTTTTAAGATTTCCGTATTTCCTACAATTTTTTTGCTTTGTAGTTACAGATAAAAAAATTGTTTCCTCTTAGGAAGCTACCTTGGGAAGTTCAATGATAAATTTTATTCCATGGGAAATTTTTTGAATTTTCTTATATAGTTTAAAGTGACTATGATTTGTGTACAGTTAATGTTAGAAAAAAAGATTTATACACAATAAAAATACGTTAATATAGTCTTCCTCACTTCAGCAATTTAAATTTTTTTTTTAGCAAGCAAGTTTTTAAATAGATATCCATGGTTCTGAGGTTTTAACAGAAAATTAAATCATGAAATCTTGTTCCATGTTTGATGGCTAGCTCAAAAACGGACGACTGTCAAAAGGATTTTGAAAAACCCACTACATGTGCTCCAGGAAGGAATTTTCATAGTGTGCCGTAATTACGTCACAATGGTGAAAATCTGATGAAAATTCCAAAACACTCACTCCCATAAATAAGCTAACAGAAAGAAGACAGTAAGATTGTCTTTCTGAAAGACCATTTTATTGAATTATCTTTCAGAAAGACAATCTTTATGCCGATTTCTTGATCTGCAGCAAGAAACGAACTAGTATCTTCTACAGAGCATACATGCTTGTAACCATCAAGTCAATTGATAACTATAAAATACTTTCATGACTTGTATCGAAAGCTTTATAATGAATAAAGTAAAATTAGTTATGTGAGAAAAAAAGGACAAATAGTTATACTATTTTATCATTTGAATTGAATATTTTTCATTTTATTTCTGTTTCATTCTTGAACTTTATAAGAAACTTCTTCATAAGCTTCTCCATAAGAAAACTCTCGTTTTGGTAAACATTAAAATAAGATTATCAAGATTATTTCACACTATTTTGTAAATTTTAATTAGAAGAATTTTTAAAATTTCCGTATTTCCTACAATTTTTTATTAGGATTGTTATAGAACCGAAACTTTTACAAAAAATTAAAAGTATTTTTTTCATTATTTTCTTGAATTATATCTGTTTTGTAATCAAAGTGAATCAATCAAAGGAAATATATTCGCTAAATATTTTCAAAAATGACAGTGATGTTGTAGAATTAAAAACTAAAAATTTAATCTAGTAATCATTTTCTTCCGCGGAAAAGTAATTGAGAATCATAAAATATTTGATTTGTAACCAGGATTACTAATATTACAGTTTTGAAAATACCTCAGTTTTGAATGAAAAATTTTTAATGTATAAATTAAAAAACAAAATTTTTACTTTAAAATACTGGCTTAATTGGAGTCCCTTTTCGCATAAATGCTTTTTTTATATTTTATAATACAATATTATTTTAATTCTAATAATCACATTTATAAATTGTTAATCAAATATTTTAAGCGTACAATACAAAACTTTTTTGTGATTTCGACACAGTTTGAAATTCATAGAAAAATTAAGTCTAAAAATTTTAAACTAAAAGTACAAAAAACATTTAAAACTGCTCCCGTAGAAAAAAATGCACAATATATTTTGCTAAACAAAATTTTTTAAAATTAAAATAATATTAAGGAATTGCATTAAATTTAAATGAATTAGATTTAATTTTAAAACCTCTAGAAAACTGTACTTTCAGTTTATTATTTTTTTAGAGTTTAAAAATTATATAAACATTTTTATGGCAGCAAAATTTTTAAACATTAAATTTCTTATTGCAATTTCAGAATTATCAATAAAGTCTGAATTTAAGGAATAAAATCAAATTCGAAGAGAGAATTTTAATTTATATTAAATTTTATTTACATTTTAAATTATAAAAAGTTTAAAACACATAAAATCACTTCCGCAAGAGAAATTTTGAAATTTCTATGTGTTATTATATTAACAATATATTTTATATATATATCTCTTTAAGAAACAAAGTATTTCAGTAAACATTTTAATTAATTTACTCCAATGAAATATTTACACATATAGTTGAATTATTTATGGTTATATAAACATGGCAAATTTTTGAAAAGCAACTAACTGATAATGCAAAAAACATGTAAATAACTTAATCTTATTAAACGAACTGCTCATTTAAAAACAGTTACTGAGGAAAAAAGATTTCTTTAATTATATTGAATAGAAACCTTCATTATTTATATAAGTTCAAACGTATATTGCACAAACGAGAAAATTTATTAAATGGCATTCAAGATAGAAACAGAATAATCAATATTTTTTATTTTATATTGAGTATAAGTTTGTATTCTGGAGTTTTTCTTTCTTATACTTAGTTTAAATCTGAAAATTTAAATGTAGAAAAAATAAAATATATACATTTAAAATCCTAAAATTAATTATTCCTAAATGACACAGTTATAAGTATTTACATATTTATATTATTACATATATGAATTTTCGAATGTCAATAAATATAGAATACTTCTTAGAATGCTACAAAAATTAAATATGATAAAAAAAAAATAAAAAAAAAAATTTAAAGCATTTCCTATTTTAAACTCCAAATGGAAAACTTTTCAATTCTATGACTTTTATCTAAAGCTAAAAAATCCACTTAAAATTTTAATTCAATAATATCTTACACAAATTTATAATTTGTATTTATAAAAATTATTTTTTATATTATTATTTATTGCATAGTATATGTATTCTGATTTTCCCTATCTTGATTTGTTCTAAAAACATTAGATTCATCATTATTATCTTTAATTTACCTCAGAATGGTTGAAAAGTCGACTTTATGTGTACTATTTATACGAAATGTGATTTCTTCTTATGTCTAACTACATCAGACTTCCAACGGTAATTTTTGTGACATATTTCACACACAAAATGCTTTCCTTCTGTATGGATTATCTCGTGCTTACGAAGGTAAGACTTACTGTTAAATCGTTTGAAGCAATGACCACACTGGTAGGGTTTTTCTGCAGTATGTGTTCTTAGGTGTTCCATGTAACTTGTTTTCCAAATAAATCCAGTGTTGCACACCACACAATTATATTGTTTTTGAGCGGAATGGATTTTCAAGTGTGAAGTGAGTTGTCTTTTTATCCTAAAATTTCGTCTGCAAACTTCACACTGAAATGGCCTTTCGTTACTATGAATGCTCAGATGATTCACAAGGTTGGATTTCTGTTGAAAGCTTCGACGGCAAATTTCACAACGAAATGGCTTCTCACCAGAGTGTATCCTCAAGTGCCTTTTCAGCATCCTAGATTTTGTAAATGTTTTCAGACAAAGGGATCACTCAAACATTTTTTCAGAGTGAGGCGACACAGGTATCTCCAGATTACAGGAACTATTGCTAGTCGAAGGAAGAGAATATTGACAATCTTCTTGGATTGGATAATCAGGAAGATGTTTTTCCTCAATCTCGGTTTCACACTTTTTATTTGAAAAACACATTTCTCCAATGCTCTCATTTTTAGAATCTTTTACATCAGACATTTTTTTAACAATCAAGTTATACCGAAATAAACTTTAAAGTTCTTAGAAATAGACAGAAACTAAACAGTTATATAAGCTACAAATCTTTGCGACAATTTAGTAGTTGTAATTTAGACTCAGTCATGAAATATTCTTAAATGCAGTTTTGCTTTCTAGTAAACACAAAAATTACGTTCTAAATAGTGAACATGACTGAAATTTGCATATGGCTAAAATTTAATTTATTTCAATCGTCATTTAATGATCATCCTATATGATAACTACTGTCAGTCGATGTGGTATAGTGATCAATATTACGGAACATCTTACTTTTGTATCGAATCCTGTAAAATAAGATTAGTCTCCAAAAGCAAACAATGTACAGATCGTAGAAGATGGTTGAGAATTTGAAAGAAAATGCTATAAGAAAAGAGGCTTTATAAAAAATAGGAAATATGGCATCTGTCGCTACACTGTATGTATTAACCAAGTAAAGACTTCCACACGTTTGAAATATTTCTGTAATTCCTAATATTCAAAATCAGTAATAAGTGGAATATCTTTAATAAATCATAAAAATAAAAGTTCTAAAGTGCAGAAAATGAGATAAAATTTATGTAATTCAAGCATGCTTCCATTAGAATTTTTGTTCTCTTCTCTTCAGCACTTTCATTAAGAAAAACATAAAAAGATAAAATTTTCAATAAACCTGACAGATCTTTATTTGATTTATTACTTAGAGAATGTAACGATAGCATTGCTTACTTACATTAATTTAAAATTATAAATATATTTTACATAATTATCGAGAAATACTGAAACATTAAATAAGTTGTAAATTAGATAGTTTAAAAATTCATACACATTACTCATACTTTATACATCATCGATTGTTTTGGGGTTAAAAGGACTAAATAGACAAATATAGTCAATATTTCATGCAATTTATTTTTTTATATTATTTTCCAAATCATGCGTATACACTTTCACTGATGTTTTATTTTGTGGAAATATTGATTTCGAATGAGAGTTCTAGAAATATATTCGACTTATTTAAGAGGAAATGTAGTATAGTGACGTTAAATAAGTATATAATTTTGATGGTCGTTAAACAAACTTCAATAGCAAATAAGAATGTAATATGAAATATGAATGAAATATAATAATATTTTTTCTACTCATGAATTATTTTCATATTTATGAGTATATTTTCTGCAGATTTCTGATTCATTATTTTCATTAACATATTGCTTGCAAACAATCTTATTATATTTATCCAATTGACATGTTGGTGGAATAGTTTGAGTTCTGGCCTTCTATTCCACAGTTTATGTATTTGAAAACCCCCTTGATAATGTAATTTAAAAGATTTACAATGTTTCCATTTTAAACTATAGATTCCTGTTCAATTAGCCCTTATATGCAAAAAATGATGATTATGTGGTGAACCAAAGCATCTAAATATTTAAATATATTGTCTGCGTTTCAAATAATACTTAACTTTATAGTGAAACGCACAATTGCTATTTTGTAAAAAATCTTGTAGTTGTAAGTTTGTTTGGAAATGTTTCTTTAAGAGTACAGAAATGGCAAATTTTATGTTCAAAGATTGTAAATATTTAGAAGATAGCAGCCACTGTGAATTATCAATCAAATTCTTGTAATTTCTCAAACTTAAAATTTTTTTTATCAAAGTTTATCTACTTTCGCGATATATAGAGGCCTAACGAAACGAAGTTTTTGAAGCTGAAGAGTTGGAGAAAATTTTTTATAGATTAGGGATAATGTGTTTCGGGTATACAAATGTGCTAACTACATAAATATACCGATCATCTGGATCACACATATTTATTAAATTATTCTATAAGATTATGACCGAAGCAAATTTATACGACTTCATTTCATTCACAAGCCAAACAACTCATAGAATACATATATTTTACATTTCGGATTAGCTAAGACTTTAATTCAAAATCCACTAAACACAACAAATTGATTTGAGATTTTTAAAAACTGTAAAGTGATGACGTCAAAACTTGAGTTGTTACTTTCCTTTCTACCCCTCAACTCAACAGTGAAACAACAGTGCAAACACGACATATTTTACGAGTTCCAGTCGACATTAGGGAACACGACTGTTTTTAGACCGGTCACGAGCACAACACCTTTCTTAACGAGGATACAGTGATATAAGCTATTAAAGAATTGGCTTAGAATGCTTAACCTGTGTTATACTTCTTTAAGAGAAAGGTTAAACGAAATATTTTCACTGTATTTAAGGAATGTATATAGAGTTCAGTAAAAACCAGAATTAAAATAATGCGTTTACGGAAAAAGTATGAGAGAATTTTCTGGAGGAACTTTCGGAAAGACATGATTTCAACAATAGCCTGAAGAGCCAAATAAAAGAAATTTTGCCCACACTTGCTAGAACGTACCGAAAATTAATAGTTTCTCAGAATCTGGAAAATTTTATAGCCATATTCTTTATTTGTAGATATGGTTCTGCGCGATTTCACTTAGCTCTGCTTAAGACTCATATTTTCCAACGCTCCTTAATGCGAGAAATGTTTTAGAGTATTAAAATATTGAAAACTAACAGTAATGACAATATAATGAGTGAAGCCAGAATTCACAACGTGAATGGAGTCTGAGTGGTAGACCTACTGGTAATTTGAGCTCTATAAACTAGCGTACGAGATTTTGATTCATAATTGACATTCGGTTACAACAGCAGTAGGAGGTCGAGCGTTATCCTGTTGTAAAACATCTCCTAGAATGCTACTCATGAAAGGCAAAACAACAGGTTGAATCACCAGACTGACGTACATATTTGCTGTCGGGGTGCGTGGGATAACCACAAGAGTGCTTCTGCTTCCATAAGAAATTGCCCCCCAGACAATAACTTCAGGTGTAGGTAATGTGTGTCTAGACCACAGACAGGATGGCTGCAGCCGCTCACCTAGCTTCCTTCTAACCTACACACGGCCATCACTGGCACCAAGGCAGACCGGCTTTCATCAGAAAACACAACAGATCTCCACTCCGTCCTCCAGTGAGTTCTAGACTGACACCACTGGTTTCGCAAACGGTAGTGGTTTGGCGTTAGTGGAATGCACGCTACAAGACGTCTGGCTCGGAGCTGTCCTTGAAGTAACCGATTGGTAACAGTTTGTTATGTCACTTTGGTGCCAACTGCTGCTCGAATTTCTGCTGCAGACGCAGTATAACTCTCTACGGCGATACGCCGAACACGGCGGTCTTCCCTCTCAGTAGTGCCACTTAGCCACCCGGAACCCGGTCTTCTTGAGTCAGTGCCTTCCCTTGACTACTGCTGCCAACATTCGTGCACAGTGGAAGCATTCCTACCAAGCCTTTCTGCAATCTCGTGGAAAGAAAATCCACCTTCTCGTAGGCCTATTATACGACCTCGTTCTAACTCAGTGAGTTGTTGATAATGGGTTCGCCGTCTTCTCAAAGGCATTGTGGGGCTATTATCAACTTACTACATCAAATCCCGACGCTAAAAACGCACAGGAACGTTACAGCGCGTATTTAAAACAAACCTGATTTGCATCTTCCATGTGTCGCTACTGGCATCACACTGAAGCGCCGAACGCAAAATTTGAATCGACGTCATTTTGCAGATGTTTGAACACGCCTGCCAAACATCCTTTCGATAGCACAACTTCTTTTTGGTGTTGGGATTTTTTTTCCTTTAGTGTATTACAAATATCCCTTCGGAAGGTGGGTTTTGAACATACGAACTGTCAAATAGAAAGCCAGAGCGCAAAACTATTCAGCTATCATCACAGTAAGATGCATATGATTAGAGTTCTTACAGGCAATATTCTAATGAACTTAATGAATAAGAAATCTGCAGAAAATGGTTCTTAGAAATAGGTTATATGAAAATAATTCATTGGAGTAGGACAAATATTATATTTCATTCATGTTTCACATGATTTTCATATTTGGTATCGAAGTTTGTCCAACGACTACCAAAATTATATACTTATTTAACATCACGATACTAAATATTGTTAGAACTTTCATTCACAATCAATATTTCCACAAAATATAATATCATTGAAAAAATAAGATGACTTGCGCAATAATATTGATTAACAAATTAATTCCATAGAATATTTGTCCATTTATTCCTTTAAAGCAATCGATTTAGGCAAGAGTTTCTAAAATATCTAATTTAGATCTTATTTAATGATTCAGAATTTCTCGATAATTCTTTAAAATATATTTATAATTTTATTTTTATATATATAAGCAATGCTGTCCTTAACATGTTCTAAATAATAAATCAAATAAAACTCTTACAGGTTTGTTAAAAATCTGTCAGAAAAAAATGCAACTGTAAAGAAAACAGAAATGTTAACGCAAACACGCTTGAATTACATAAATTTTGTTTAATTTTCTGTACGTTAGAACTTTTATCTTTATGAGATATTATAAATATTCCCGTATTACTTATATTGAATATTAGTAATAACCGAAATATGTAAAACATCAGGAAGTCTTTATTTTGGTTAATACATCTAATGAAGCAACAGCCGCCTAACCTGTCTAGTGGTTAGCGTACCTGACGACAGATGGGTGGGACCTGGGTTCAAATCCTGGCTCGGGAATGGATGTACTTTCTCTCTCTCTTTCTTGTCTTTGTCCTTTCTTTGTGTGTGAATGGTTGCTTACCCTATAAACGGGTACCTATGTCATGTGTGTACTGAGGAAGTCGGACTCCACACCAAATATAGTTCAGTTGGAAAAGTGGAGCAGCGCACCCAATATTGCCAGCCTAGCTGTAATTAATAACCATATTGCCAGAAAGCCTTTTGTGAGTGAAATATGTCACAAAAATTACCGTTGGAAATTTACTGTTACAGTAGATTTCCAACGGTAATTTAAATTATTAATTAAAAAATTCAAAAAATTATAAATATGTTAAAACGTATAACTGTGTATTATTTAGGAATATTGCGATATTATTAAGATTAAATTTTTACTTCTTATTTTCTCTATATTAAATTCTCAGATTTAAACTAAGTAAAAGAATGGAAATCTAACTCCAGCATAATAACTTAATCCCAGTATTAAATAGAGAAATAAGCAAAACTGTTTATTGTGCTTTATAGATAGTATGCTATTGGTAATTTAAACACAAGCATATATAAGCAGATAATAGTAATTAATTTATAATAAATAGTCTATATATTGTTTGAAATGTCTTTATAATTTTGTAATTCTGTATATTTAATATCTAAAATGTAAATTGTTTATATAAAAGAAGGTAAATTTAATGTTTAAGTTTTTAAATATTAATTTTTTTTGACTAATATATTCAGTAAAAGTTTTGCTTCAGATCGTAGACAGTGGTGGTTGTATTATTCTTTTCCTTATTATAAAATAAAAATTTACTTTAATTAAAATTATTTTTAAGAAAAAAAAGTAAAATTTTGCTTAAATTTTTTTTTATTTGTAAAGTCTATGTACAAATATTTTAAAGCATATGTTAACATACTTTGAAATTTGAATATTTGTTTACAAATTAGTTTGATATATTTTTGCTTGTGTAATATTCTTTTGAACTTAAAAAATGTAGCTGTTAAATTTGGATTCAATATAATTAAAGATATCTTTTTTTCTCAGTAACTCTTTTTAAATGATCAGTTTGTTTCGTAGCTAAAATTATTCATAGCATATTTGGTTCGTGTTCTCAATTATAGTTGTCTGTTTGTAAAAATTAATTTGCTTTATTTATAAAAGCATAATGAATTTAATTATGTGTGTAAATATTTTTTCATGTGAGTACATTCATTAAATTTTTACTGAATATAACTACATTTTCTGTAAAGAATTATATAATATATTGTTAAACTATCAACTTATAGAAATTTCAGAATTTGTTGCTCACAAGTGATCATATTTTTTGAATGTTTATACCTTCAAATTAAAATAAAGGTTAAAAAATTAAAATTCTGTTATCGTATCTTATTTTATTAAATGAATTTAGATTTTATTCATAATTTAGAAACTGGAATTAGCAATTTCATTACTTTATTGCCTTATGTTTCTATAATTTTTAACTTCTCAAACTAATAAAAGTGAAAATGCTGTTTAAAAATAAAAAAAAAATTATTTTTTTAAAAAAAATCTGATTTTATTGACGTTTTGTGTAATACTTTAAAATTAATTCAATTTCATTAACTAAATGTATTACACAATATTTCTAACAGTGCAGTTTTAAAAAATATATATAATTTTAATTTAAAGTTTTTAGACTTAATTTTTATATGAGTTTTAAAACGTCAAAATCACAATAAAAATTTGTCATGGTCGCTTAAAACATTTATATAACAATGTATAAATGTGAATATTAGAGTTAAAATAATGGTATTCAAAATATTAAATTAATATTAATGCGAAAAGAACAGCAAGTAACCAGTATTTTAAGTTAAAAAAAATTGTATTTGATATTATCCATTAAAAGCGTTTGATTCAAAAATGAGATAAAATTTTCAAAGCAACGGTAACATTAGTTATCCTGGTTACAAATAAAATATTTTATGAATCTTTATTACTTTTCTGTAAGAGAAAATGATTGCTAGATTAAATCTTTATTGTAATTAATTATTTATATTATATAAATAATCAAATATAATTGATTAATATAATTAAATGTTAAATAATTAAAATTATATAAAATTTACTAATAATTTTATCTAGATTAAATCTTTATCTATTTCTTTAAAATCACTGTCTTTATTTGAAAATATTTAATTTATATGATTTTTGTAACGTTACGTTGAGTACGGATCAGATATATTACAATAAATTAAAGAAAAAAAATTCTTTATTTAATTTTATATAACACAGTTACGTTTCGACAACCATCCCACGAGAAAATTTGAAGCAAATACGGAAATGGTAAAAATTCTTCTAATTAATATTTACAAAATAGTGTGAAATAATCTTTGATTACCTAATTTGAATGTTTACCAAAACGAGAGTTTTTTTATGAAGAAGTTTCTTATAAAGTAGAATAGTGTAACAGAAATAAACTGAAAAATATTCAATTCAAATGATAAAATAGTATTACTATTTGCCCCTTTTTTTCTCACATAACTAATTCTACTTTACACTTCAAATCCACTCAAAAAATTGTTGGAAATACGGAAATGGTAAAACTTCTTCTAAATAACATAGTTTTATACAAAAACTAAAAATTCGCATTTGCAGTTTACACCATTATTTATTTTCTATTAATATATATTCGATATTTTTCACTGTCATGACGTGGTTATATAATCATTGACTTTTTCCTCGTTTTATACATATTAATTTTTCGTATAATTTTTACTTATTATAATTCGCATACTTTTTCATATATATTTATACTTATTTTAATAAAGAATTAAAATCATTTCATTCTTTATTATAAAAAACATGATTGACTGTGGATACCATGAATTCACCTGGATATAGAAATATATTTCTTAAATATATTTAATTAAATTTTAAAATTTTATGTGATTGGAGTATTTTAAATACATAAATGTTAACTATTTAAAATTTGTTATGCAACATTTGAAGAGGGAATAAAATTAGGAAAGATTTGCTTCCACAGTTTTAGTTGAAATTACATTATTTTCAAAACTATCATGAAAAGATAAAGGATAAAATCAAATTTGGAAACACAATATGTTTTACACTTAACTTTATTTAAAATGTTTCCTAATAAGCATTTGTTATCAAACTGAAAGAAGAATTCCAAAATTTCAGTTAATTATCAGTTCAGATACAATAAATTATATAATACTATCTTTTATAAAAATTTGTTAATTATTTTGATTTTGAAAATTGTGTAACATGTCATATCACAATAAAACTGTTTAATTCCACAATATAAACTAATGTAAAGACATGATTTTAATTTAAAAGAAGTTAAAAAATCTTAGAAACAATTTTTTTTCACTAAAAAATATATTTTTTTCTATCAGTCATAGCTTAATAAAATCCATTTCTTTAATTTCCATGTGTAACCGAAACTAAACACATTCAAAAATAAAATTTCTCAACACGCCACGAAAATTCTTGCGAAATCTGTTTTAAGATAAATATGCATGCTAGATATTCATAGTTAAAGAATATGTAATTATTTCAATTTATAAGCAATGTATATAAAGTTTCATTTCACTTTTTCGATCAAGTTAATTTTAGCAAATTATTAAAATTTCTTAGTTTCTATGTATTATATTATTTTTGCTTAATTGTAAACTTGATAATGTAAAAATATGTCAATATGTGACTTCGTGACAAGGTTGAGATGTAAGGAATCTATGTTATTTAATTTGTTCAAAAATATGAAATTTTAAGAAGTTGGAAGAATGTTTAAAATAAGTAATAAATTGGAAGCTTTTTTTCTTTTTTAACTTTATAAGCGAATTAAGTATTTCAAACAATTCTGCAATGAATTTTTTTACATATTTCTATAATATTTACATTTTATTAAAATTAGATTATATATTTTGCTCTGATTAGGTAATTTCTCAATATACCTAATTTTAATTAAAAAAATGAATAATTTATTAGTAGAATTATATCATTTTAAATGCTTATATATTTTCATAAATGCTTTAAATTAAAAAAAGTTTTTAAAAATATGTTTTTATGTAAATAAAACAAAAAGCTTACATCACATTTTGTTGTTGAACGTTAAAAAATAGCATTGCAAAATTAACTATTCTCTCAAGCTTGATTTTATAGAGAATATGTGTAATAAAACTTTAGGTATATAAAATTTTATCATTGAAATGTAACTAGTATATTTAAATTTTTCATCATAATGAAATTATTTTCATAGAAAAATTATGTTTATGGAACTATTTCATAATATACATATACATTAATAAGAAAATGGGAATAATGTATTGGCATGATGCCTACATTTACATATATTCTAAATGAAGGTAATTGCAAATTCTTGTTTAATTATAACTTCAAATTATTTAGACGCCATATTTTAGAATATAAATTTAATTT
>JAPDSC010003274.1:0-17344 GCA_026290005.1 Latrodectus geometricus
ATAATTTTTCAATGAAAAAAAATAACAATAAAATTAAAAAAAAAAAAAAACATTTAAATCATCCAATGCCGATTTAAACTAATCATAAAGTGGATGTTATGATTTATTTATTGCTTGTATAAACAATGGAATATTAATATTTAATGTGCTTTACATGCTATATGAAATAAATTTATCTTTACGCAATGATTAATAAGTATTTATTTTTTAAAAGCGGTATCAAGAGAGACACAAATCTCCAATAATATATAAAATGACCCATCCCACTAAGATATTGTCCAAATTTTTCTTTCCAACTGCTCACTGAAGAGCTCATCCCATTGACAAATTGATTTGTTTTGGATGGGTGGACAAAATTGTATATTCAAGATTATTAGTGGAAACGATTATTTGCTTAACTCACGGACCAATCATAAGTAAAATAAAGTGACGTACACATGATCTCAACTGTAACGAAAGAAACAAACACTTTATGGTTAATAATCGTAATATGCTATCATCCGTCAATACCAAATAAAATTGTATAATTTTAATATCGTTTTAAAAGAGATTTTTTTTTTTGTTAAATATATAATATATAAATTTTCATTCAGCAAGTCATGTCACAAATTGTTATCAAATGTATGATGTGTGTATGTCTGACTTTCAGCAACAATTTGCATAGAATAAAAGTAGTAAATTTTTCATCTTAATCGGGTAGTGTTATTTGGATATCGCAATCAAGAGATGTTCTAAAAAATAGCAAACCAAATGAACAGGAAATTACAAAGGCAGCAAAATTAAATTTAATCCGAGAAAAAGCAATTTAACATAAGAAGAATAAATTTGCATTTTTTAGCATGACAGCAAGAAAGTTTAATATATTTTCTTTCGCATTCCTCTAATTTAATATTTCCCAAAAATTATATTGAAAAATATACAATATTGCGCAGTAAATAAGCGAAGAATTTAAAGATCCTTGAGGGTATTTTAGAATCTGGATCTCATTGCCTACAGCAAAGAATAGAGAAGTATTTACGCGTCGCTAGGAAAAACACAAAGAATTTCCAAGCACAAATTCTGCAATATGTGCCTGTAGGTAATTTGTAAAATTGGGAAAAACCGATTTATTTTTCCGGAAATTTTCAAAGTCTTCTGAAATTTTGAATTTTTTTGTTTCTGATGACACTTGGCAGCGCCAAGCCCGCCCGTCAGAGACTAGGCGAATGAAGTCAGAGAGAGCGTCTTCCGTTTTTGAATAGAGCACCCACGTACGAAGGTGGAAGTATGACTTTAGGCTCGTAGATGGCAGCACCATCTGAATCTTCCAATTTAGAGATTGAAACCAGTGAAGACCCAAAGCTTCGATCCAACCACCCCCAGAGGTATTAATTTGTAGTGGGAACATGGAGGACATTGTGACGCGATATATTTTACGTGCCCTAGTTACTATTAGTGAACACGACGAATCTTCGGCTAAGCCGGGATTCGAACTCACCACCTTTTGGTAACGAGAACGACGCTCTAATCAACCAGGCCAACACGGCCTCTGAATTTTTTTTATGATATAATAAACTTTATAGATTTATTAAAAATAAATGAAAACTTTGTTACACTTTAATACATATGCATCCATTGAAAAAAATCAAATGTTTTTTCTTAGTTTCTAGAAAAGATATTACCACATTTATATTTAAGTATTTTTCAATAGTTTTTTTATTAAGATATATAATTCACTTCCAGTTTTACAATAAATTAAGGAAAATAATTTTTAAAGAAAATATCGCTATTTAGCATTAGAGAACAATTTAAAAAATCTTTAAATATTAATATTGGAAAATGTTTTTTCTTTCTTTTTTTTTTTTTAATAATGAATTTATAACAAAAGGAACAGTGTGAAACATTATTGATTTTCTTTCCAGATGACAAAATCGGTATTTTTTGTATTATAGTAACGTAGTTTATTTCACTTCGCTTCATACATATTAGCCAAAACAATACATTTAACAAAATGCCTCTGGTTAAATTTATTTCTTCAAAATTCCCAATATTCTCTAAAATTGACAGTTTATTCCAAAATTTCCCAGTAAATTCCCGTGCTTCAAAATTCTAAAATTTGGAACTTTGAAGTACAGGAATTTTTTTGGAAATTTGAGAATAATTAGAATAAAAATGGAAAAGATTCATTTCTGCTTGCTAATGGTAGAGATTATGAATTTTACATCCCTATTTGTAGAAAGCAGAAATAAATGTCTCGTTTCCATTTTTAAACAGTAATTAAGATAAATTTGAGACCATTTGCACGAAGACCGCAGTTTAATCACAAAGATTTGGTAATCCATTTTTTTGACAAATTATTAATGCATAAATTAGAGTGAACCCGTTTTGAATGTGTATTTTTGCCAATGAACGCCACTAAACATAGCTCAGAAACTCTTAATTTTGAGTTAAGATTAAGAAAAAATGTCAACACCACTTCTTTCCACACATCACTACTTACATTTGCGAAAGAATATTCATCCCATGGAACATTTAATTCGCATAATAAATTATGTTGATATATAATACCTAAAAATGCTAACCAATTAAGAAAAGCAGCTAGATTAAAGATATCTGTGGAAATGCCAATGAAAATGAATATGAAATATTATTTGATGTTTTAAACGGGAAAGAAATACATAATAAAAAGAATCTGTTTGTAAACTTAAGTATCTCCGGCTTTCCTTATTTATAAATTGATTTATTCTGGCCCCTTCAAATTACTCTTTCTTTCGAATCGATTCGTAAGTTAGAAGATGTGTTTTTACTTATAACTTCTGTTTCAGCTAACAACGTTAAATATTGCAATAAATTATGCAAAATATCCCAATTATTCCAATATTCATTTTACAAGCGAAAGCACTTAGAATATTAGAATGAATGAGCAATTTAAAATCCAGTCGTATAGGTACATCAATTAATTTTTACCAACTTTCATAAAAATACACCCCATTATAATACATACGAAATACTTTCACGTGTAATTTTAACTAGACATGTATTTATGAATAATATTTTACGCTATTCTGTCTATTCATCTGAAATTATAAAATTTAGATTCACAGCTGATGATGCAAACTTCAGAACACAATCTATGTTCCCCCATTCCTTTTAATCAAGATATTGCATCCTCTCCCACCCTTTCATCATACATATCTAATAAATATTCGATGAATCATTGTGGCTAGCACCGCTGTTCAATATTTGCATTCCCTTCAATATAACCACGTGCAATCACTCGAACCTCCCCACTCAGCAACAGAATCTTTGCGTGGCGATTCCCAAAATCTATTATTTATTTTAAACGTTGTACGTATAGGGAATTGCTAATATTACAAAAGCATATTGTTGCTATTTCCATTGGATGACTTCCATAAAGTTGATAAACACCAGTTATCATAAATTAAGAAAAAAATGACAATAATGTAAAAAATTATGCGTGAAATTTAATGAAACTTATACACATTGTGCAACACATAGGAAGGTACAAAAGAGCATAAAAAGAAATCACCAGAAAATTCTGGTGTTAGAAAAATTGGCATACGTATTCAATGAACAAATGGGAGTTGCAACATTGGCATACGAAAAGTACTTTAAATATGAGGTATGATCCCCCCAGAAACAATATAGCATATGCAGCGATGTGTGATGCTCTCAATTATTCGATCTATTAACTGTGTAGGAAGTGCAAGCCATTGATCTTCTAAAGCAATTGTTTGTTTAAAAAATTATAATGGATTGAAAGCGTGGCTAGGGTCTTAGGAGAAGGAATGAGAGCATCTAACTTCATAGTCAATTATAATCACTATTAAAAACCATTGAGATAATCTATTTACACTACTGGCCATAAAAATTGCTACACCAGGAAGAAATGCAGATAACAAAATGATATTTATTGGACAAATATATTATACTAGAAATAACAAGTGATTAAATTTTCAAAATATTTGGCTGGATGGATCCTGAGAAATCGGTACCCAGAACAACCACCTCTGGCAGTAATAACAGCAGTTATACGCCTGGGCATTGAGTCAAACAGAGATTGGATTGCATGTACAGGTACAGATGCCCATGCAGCTTCAATACGATGCCAAAGTTCATCAACCGTAGTGACTGGCGTTTGGTGACGAGCCAGTCGCTCGGCAACCATTGACCAGACGTTTTCCATTGGTGAAAGATCTGAAGAACGTGCTGGCCAGGGCAACAGCCGAACATGTTCCGTATCAAGGAAGGTCCGCACAATACCGGCAACATGCGGTTGGGCATTATCCTGCTGAAAAGTAGAGTTTCGCAGAGCTCGAATAAAGGTTAGAGCCACGTGTCGTAACACACCAGATATGTAACGTGCACTGTCAAGGCGAACAAGAGGTGACCAAGACGTGTATCCAATGGCACCCCATACCATCACGCCAGGTGATGTGCCAGAATGACGATGATGAATGCACGCTGCCAGTGTGCGTTCCCCACGATGCCGCCAAACACGGATGCGACCATCATGATGCTGTACACAGAACCTGGATTCATCTGAAAAGATGACGTCTCGCCATTCGTGCTCCTAGGTTCGTCGTTGATCACACCATTGAAGGCGCTCTTGTCTATGACGCAGCGTCAAGGGAAGCCGCAGCCATGGTATCCGAGCTGAGAGTCCATGCTGCTGCAAACGTCGTCGAACTGTTCATGCAGACACTTGTTGTCTTCCAAACGACCCCGTTTCTTGACTCACGGCTCGTGACGTGGTTGCACGATCCATTACGGCCATGCGGATAATAGGCATGTCTTCTCGGCTGCTAGTGATAGGTGGCCGTTGAGATCCCGCATGGGGTTCCGTATTACCGTCCTGAACCCATCGAGTCCATATTCTGCTAACAGTCATTGGATCTCGACCGACGCGAGCAGCAATACTACGATAAGATAAACCGCAATCCCGGTACGCTACAATTCGACCTTTATAAAAGTCAGAAACTGCCATTGGTTCGCATTTCTCCTTCTTACACGAGACATCACAACAACTTTTCACCAGGCAACTACGTTCAAATGCAATTTGTGTATGAGGAACCGGCTGAACAATTTCCTCATTTAAACACAATATAGGTGTCGCTACTGGCGCCTGCTTTGTCTGGATGCGCTGAAAAGCTAATCATTTGCATATCACAGCACCTTCTTCCTTTCGTAAAAAATTTCACGTCTGTAGCATGTCGCCTTCTTGGTGTAGCAGTTTTAATGGCCAGTAGTGTAATTTTTAACGTTTTTTTTTACTAAACAAGATTGCATGATTTAGTAGTAATAAATCTTCAACCATGTAAATTATATATTTTTTTTATCAAAACAGTTCTTAACAACTCTAAATATATTTTATTTTTATTTATAAATACTTTTTTTTCCAAAATGTTTTAAAAATCATGAATTCTAAGCGACTGAGGCCAAAATTTTATTGCCATCTGTTTGATTCAAGATAATTTTAATATCATATTAGAATAGATCTACATATAACGAAATGGGCATAATCAAATAACTGCAAAATTGGTTAAGTAGTAAAGAAATCTTCAGAGCTTTTTGGAATGCATATGGTTATTTCGATTCAACATCTTTTAAAAGTCTATTAATTGAATATGTAATTTCATCATGTCTATCAATAGACTGATTGTAAGTATTAATTGAATCTAAAAATCTTTCAATTCTTTTACTTTTGTGGGCGTTAAAAGCTTTTCAATACATTAAATAGAATATTACCTGGGGTGATTATCTTTCACAGAAAAATAAAATAAGATTTAGTTTGATACTTTAACAGTTTCTATTACACAAATTCTAAATTAAGAAATTAAAGCTTGAAGCGTAGCTTTTAAAATAAAAAATAAACAAGTTTCGTTTAAGTAATAATATACAAAGTAAGCTTTATGTTTATTTAATATTCATTAAATTAATTAAATATACCAGGAGCATTTCCAATTTAAATTTTATCATAAACCATTCAAAAAGAGCAAAATTACTATAAGAAAAATTTTCAGTATCATCAGGAAATGCCGTTATCTTGATGGTAAATCCAAAATTGAAGAAATTTTTGCCTCAGGTAATTTATTTGAGAAATTTATATCAACGTTTCTATTATCTATACACAACCTTCTTTTTCTGCTATCATCCTTTTTAAAGCTAAAATTACGAGAGACAAATAGAAACTATAACTTTTTTTAAAATTATAATCAGCATCTAACAAATTATTTATTTCAACAACAATTTCTTCTTCAAGACAAATTGTATATAATCTTAAAGAAATCTGAGCATATATAACAATTTTATTCTCCAGCGCTCCACTTTAATTAAAGCAATATCAGCACTTAATTTTAAATTAATGACGTCATTGACTAACTGGAGATAATTGTTTTATTCATGGGTCAATGGCATACGAGAAAATCACTTTTAGATTTAATTACTAGTTCATTTTTTTAATACTATGCAATACATTATTTTAAATTTGCTCTTTTCGTCTCTGCATTTTTTCATTACTAGAATCAACTGTTTTTATTCTAGTTTGAGATAAGGAATAATAAATTGGGCATTATAAATCCGCAAGGTTTTGAACTCAATGATAACCATTTAAAATTCCATTGTTAGTATCAAAAACGAAAAATTTGATTTCTAAAGCCGTTATGTGGTAAATTTTGAAGATGTGATTAGTTGAAAAGTTTAAGTGAATCTTTAATTTCGAGTTGAGGAATTGTAATGGCTGAAATCTGACGAAAAAAAATGGTTGACGAAGAGCATTTTGACATCAACGCTTAAAATTAACGTCAATTCACTTCACATTTTTCAGCAATTTTATAAGTTTTGTTATTGGTATTCAGTCACATCTTGAGCATTGACGAATCCATGAAAAAAACATCTTTCAAGAGAAAACAGAAATAAAGAATTCGCCAAGTGACGTGGTTCATTCGCCGGAATTCTTTTTCTTGGACAGAGAACATTGAACTCAAATGACTTCTATCACCAACTACAGTGAAGCGAGGTGAGTGTTCAGTTTGAAAACAATTTGGAATTGTTTTATGTTCTTTTTCATTTTTGATGGAACAGTCAATTCTATTTCCTTTTATGTAATAGTTAAACATATTTTTTGGAATATTATTTTTTATTTAATGAAAGATAATTTTTAATGTTTAATAGCATGACTTATTAAACAGATGATTAAAATTTAATATTCAAATAATATTAAAAATGAAACTACTGGTGTATGACAAGCCCCCAAAAAACGATTCGAATAAAAAAACTACATTAATTATCATAAATTAAGAAAAAAAAATCACAAAAATGGCGATAACGCGAAAAGCGTGGAATTTAATGAAACTTATTATGCAGCACATAGGAAGATATAAAATACCATAAAAAGAAATCACCAGACAATTATCGTATTATAAAAATTATCGTATATATATAATAAACAAATGGGAGGTGTAAGTTTAATATGGGGCATGATCTCTCCGAGAAGCAATTACAGCACATGCAGAGACATGTGTGATGATCTGAATTATGTGGTCAATTAGTCCTTACTCTTCCAATGTAGTTGAAAGCATAACTATAGTCCTAGAAGAGGAATTGAGAGCAGCTACACTTCGTTCTAGAGCGTCCCAAACATGCTCGATTGGGCTATAGTCAGTGATTGAGCTGGCTACAGCGTGCGCTCAATTGTTTCCTGCTTAAGATAGGCATCCACGATATGGTCTTGCATTATCATCCTGTAGAACGAAAATATCACCTATTTTCCTGGTATAAGGACACACATATATGTCATCTCTATAGATGCGAGCATAAACATTTCTACGGAGAAAGACATAGAAGTCTGTGAGTCCACCCAAAGAGATACCTTCCAAACACAGATGCTGCCTGATTTTTATAATACCTCTTTCCCGGATGTTTGATGGATGAAAACCAGCTCAAGTTCTCTCCAAATGAAATTGCTGGCGCAGCTTGACCTTTATGGATCTTGCACCATAAAACCCAACCAACCAAATGAAACTGCGCCTACTATCGCTTTCGAGGCTAAACCTGGACTCATCCATAAAAAGAACAACCCTCCATTGATCACTCGTCCAATGGGCATGTTGACGTGACCATTGGACGTTACAAACGTTCCCGCTCATGGCGTGGCATTTGAGTAACACAAATGACTGGTCGCCTCGTATAAAGACTACTTAGACGCCTTCGATGCGTGGTTGATCTGGAATAGCAACCTTATGGTCCTTGCACCGAGGAAGTATCCGTGTTCAACTGGAGTTATGGTTCTAATTCTTCGACGGCATAATGACAAATATCTGTCATCGATACTCGTGGATGTGCATGGCCGCTCTTGGCTGATCCTCCTGCATGCCGAATCCATGACTAGAAATTGTTGCCTAAGTTTATAAATCACAAACGGACTCACATTCAGTCACTTATATCTGACTTTGTCCTGCCTCCAGTCTCCTAATAGCTCACCATCGAAATTGTTCCTTCAAATGATGCTTGGAGGCTGTTGTTACAATTTTGCTGTACCAGATATCAAATCTGAGACACGCAGCGACAATTGTCTCCTTGCTCTGAGACATCCATTTTTATACTCCTCGATAATGACGCATTCTGATAGTGGCGCCACTATTTTGTAGAATATCATATTGTTCAGCTCTTTTCATATTCGATATTCTTTGAGTTAGCTTATTTTTGGAAGAATTATCGTCATTTTTGTGATTTTTCCTTAATTTTTGGTAATTAGTTTATATGAACCAACTTCATATTTCTAGATGTCTCTGGATAGCTGATTTTTCCATGGCTGCAGATTATATATACACATACATGTAACCATTTTGTGGCATTATTTATATAATTCATACCACAAAAAAAAAAAATATCAATAAATTGTAATCCTTAAAACTTTCTATATCACCCTGTTGTTAATCTATTTCAAATAATTTCTGCAGCATTATTTTATACAGTATTCATTTTTCAATGACTATTTGATTGTATTGTATATAAACATCAGAAATCAAAATTAAATTTTATATTATTATTCACTACTTCGTTTTTTTAACAGTTGGTTGCTTTAACATTTTTACGAAGTCTGAAAAAAACCATTGTATTATTTTTTCAGACTTTTAGTAGAAATGAAAATTCTTGGTTTTCGGCTAATTGAGGAGGTATAGAGTGACAATACATTAGGATAATGAAAAAACAGAAAACTTATTTTTAAAAGGTGTAGTATTTATAGTTGCAATTCCAATTCAGTCAGAAACACATCCTTGAATACAAAATTATAGAATATGAAAATATTCTGGAGAAAACTTTCCAAAATTTGGAAAGAATGCAATTTACAAGGAATGAATGGAAAAATATAGAACATGTACTTTTGTCATTAGTTAATGAAGGAAGGATGACACGCATTAATAAAGGGATGTGAAAATTAAGAAATGGAAGTAATGTAATTGCGAATTGTCATTAATATAACATCATGAAACTAACTCTGTGGTTGCGTAAAATAAATGTTAAATATGTAAAATTGTTTTTTTTTTATTTTCTCATATCCTTTACATATTTATGAATGTAAGCAAAATTTTCAAATTCTCAATAGGGAAATCATATATTTTTTAAAATTTAGCATGTAAAGAAAAAAATCTTAATTTTATTACAAATGATTCAGATTTCTTTGATAGAATTTTAATCATTTACAGCAAAATTAGAAAATACTTACTTTTTCTAATTTATTATGTAACTATTCGGAAAGTTTTACTGGGTTTAAAACATTTTAAGAACACAAATTTATAAGTTGTGTAATTTTTAAACAAATTTCATTAAGTTCTAATTCCAGAATAAACTATTCATATTATTTTTAATGAATTCGAACTATTTAATATTCATTGTATATTTACATTTCTTAAAAATTAATTAACCATGTAAGTAATTTCCTCAAAAATACTTACTCAATATAAATATGGCATATTTTTTATTTTTAAATCTTAAGAATAAATTCTAAAATGGGATGTAAAAAGATTTTTTTTTCAGAATCTATCGCAACAAATAAGGTGACTTTTGAATGCAATTGTTATATTAGTTTTGAAAAAATCCTTTTTTCGCAGATTGATCAAAGTTGTCCAGTATGTTATTAATTGTAGCATCATCTAAGGACTAGAAATTCTTGTAAAAAAATAGTTTCTCCCCCCCCCCAACCTAATATTAACATTTTATCGACCTTAAATGTAAATGCTGAACTAACAGTTGGATAATGTAGACAAAAATTTTGATATTCAATTCCCATTTCACGATGTTTTAAACGATTCAGTTTACTTAATAGGTTTCTTTGGAATCAATTTTCATGTACAAAAAAAGACTGAAGATAATGAAACCAAAACGTGTTACCATAATGAAATTTATACAAAAAATTATTTGTACTTAGTTATTTTGAATTTCTTTGTTATCGAACATCTATCTCTGATCTTCCTGGAAGGAAGATCCATTTCTAGATATTTATCTAACAGGTATTAGGTAACAGGAATATATACCTTCCATTCAAGGAACTGGAAGAATCATTCTCTTTGGAAAACTTATAAATCATTAAAAATAAACCAAAAACATATAAATCATTAAAAATAAAATTGAAATTTTGTTTAGAGAAAAATTTCAGCTATTCTCATATTGTTAGAATAAATAAATTGATTTTGAGATAAAATATGAGTAAGATATATGAAGAAACGAAAGAAATATAATAATTGAAAAAACACACAAAGAAATACAATACTTGGAAAAATATGAAAATTGATGAAAAAATAAAGGAACCTAAAAAATTCAGAGGAAAAAGAATATACTTTGGATTTTATTCTAAAAAACCAAACTTGAGAATGCATGAGAATTGCATTTAAAGATATCTCATGAATATTAACTTTAAAGCTAATAGTAATGATTTAATGAAATTTTAACAATTTATAAACATTAATAAAGAAGAGAATGTGGTTCCCAATTATAAATTCCAAATAATTTATGAAAAAAAAGCTGGATTAAAGTTGATAAAATTTACAGTTGTGATAGCAAATTAAAAAAAATGAAAGCTATTTATCAAAATTTTTAATCTTATTTTTTTTTTTTTTTTTTTTAATTTTTTTTTTTTTGCTACTAACTTTCGATTTTGTTAGTAAAAAAAACGGGGTTTTTAGGTACTAACCGTAAAATATAAATTTAACAAAAAGTAGGATACCATTTTTGCTAAACTGTGATATTTTCCATAAAAAATTAATAATGCCCTCATAAATTTTCATGTAATTCAAAGATCAAAGCCTGGAATGATAAGAAAATTAATGAGGATGTCATTAATTTGTTATGGACTATATGTTGAGCTCTCTACTCAGTGATATTTTAATTATTTTCTCACTCTTACTTAAGAAAATGAAACTTAGTCGATTTTACCCAACTCAAGGATAGAATAAGCTTTTCAACCTTTCAGTGAAAACCAAGCATGCTTGGGATTTAAACACTGAAGATTTTGCAATAGACTGGCCACCTAACCGAGGCACATACTTCGAACCCCAGGGCCTTTGGTCATGAAAACAGATATGGGCACTGTAAGCCTTGACCCCCATATGAGCTGCTATGCCAATGAATTAAGTATTTTTTAGAAATTTACTGTATATGCTTTAATAAATCTATAAAGAATTATTAAGCAAATATAATAATAATAATTTGAAGTAAACCAAAGAATCCAAATTAGAAAAGAGGGGAACAAACATTTTGTAACAAATTGTTGAATATTGAATCAAAGATTTTAAAATAGATTTTCTTCATAGCATTACTATTTTTCACTCTAAAAAGCATATTTTAATAAAAGAAAAATTAAATTCTAGAGTCAAAATTTGAATGATATTTCAAAGAAGTTTATGGCTATTAACAATCAATTTATCAGCTTGAAAACACAATGATCTTTGGAAAAAATGGGGATATTGTGAAAATTTATATATATTAATGTCAATATTTAAAAGACAAAAACAATGCAAGCAGAATAACAAGAAGTAAACAAATCTTTTTATTGAATAAAATTCAAACTATAGACATAAGTAATAGATTAAAATACGCGGTATAAAAATTTCATTTTAAACCAAGTATATCATACACAGTTTCACTCATTTGGCTCACATGAGATTACACATACCAACAGACATTATGTGTATGAACACAGCTTAAAGAAAAAAAAACTCAATATCTTTTGAAGATCTACAAATCATGGCATAAGACTGGAGTTATAATCGCCATATCACACACACTTATATATTCACTAAAAACATAAAAAGGATAACTTAAAAAAGAAAAAAAAAACAAGTTAAAATTGGTGGATATGATATATAAATATATATACACTGAACAATTTATACACTCACATTCAATTAAATAATTGTTACAGAAAACTAAAAAATGTTGCAACAGTTAAAACACATTTTCTGAAATTCAAATTATATCCTTTAGAATGACTATGCATCTAAAGCAATGTTTAACTTTAGATTTCTCACTTTGGTCAGCTCAGTTTTTAAAACTGATATATTTGAGGCATGTGAATATGAAAAAATTACAATAAAAACAATACACAGTACATATATTCACAATATGTTTACAATGTTATCATACAAGGTATAACAACCGCACTATGAGCAATACATAATTTTGCTGCACAAGCTGAACACTGCACATTTTTGAACAATATTAAAATGTGCTTGCTTAATACAAGAGCGTAAGATTATTTTCCTTCAAGATTATTTGATTCTTGTTCTCTGAAGTAGTTTAAAAATTCATATTATAAACCTATTGTCAAACGTCAACATTTCTATGTAATTTCTTCCTTTGATATAGAGTCACTGATGCTAAATGGTTATTGGGCATTACCTAGAAAAAATAATAATCATCAAAATTCAATACAAAAATAATATACATTAAAAGGTTTAGCATATAAAAATATGTAATATATTCAACACCTTTTTTATTCAAGGTAAAGTTAAGTAACTATAGAGTCAAATGAACCAGAAAACTCTCATATTGAGTTTAAGAATCTACCGCAAGTAACGGACTGAAACAAATGTGGGGTTGTAGCATCCATGCTGACGAAATTGTATCAGAAACAATGGTTTCATTTATCCCTGCAATATCCAGAATGCAAAAGGTATTTTTTGTTTTTTTCTGTTAATACAAATGGAAGAATGTTCACATGACACAGAAGAAACTATATTTTATGATGGAGGAAGAAACTATATTTTATGATGGAGGAAGGTTTTAAAGGCATGGTTCTTTCCTACATTAGGAAAGCCCACTCAACAGCATACTTCTTTTGTGGCATTATAACCACACCAGTTGACTGTTCTCCCTATGAGAAATAGATTTTTTTAACAGGACAATGCCATGTTCATTGACAGTTGATTGATTCAAGGAAAACAAGAAGCTTTTAAATGTTTCTTTGATTTCTATATTAATCACATTTAAACATGATTAAGAATTTTAGCCATAACCTCGATTGCCACATTAGTAGCAGGGTTTGTATAGCTCCACTATTCATTCTATCTGCCTGATTAATTGAAGTTCTTAAAGCTTTAAATATCCATAGTGAACGATTTTAAAATCTTATTGATTTTCTTGCTACCTAGATGTTGTTATATCTAAAAAACTGTTACTTGCAAAATTAGGAGATGGTTTAATCATACTTAAGCCATGTTAAAAAGTTAATTGTATCATTACTGTTACTTTATCTTCTTGTTACGGATTTCCCATTTTAGTATAAGAATAAATACGACGGATAACTTTAAATTCAATCGTGTATAGTAATTAATGTTTCATATAAAAGACATTTCTTATCAACTGCTCTTTTTGAGCTAGACACTATACTATCACCAAATATTAACAGATCATTTATATTTTTTCTTGTCATTTTTCAGACCATAACTTTTTATTTTATACTTTAAAATCATTTGCCCATAATTATTTTTGCAAGTAGTACAATCTCTTTGGTTTCATAGATTAAATATGTCAAATTAAATTTTTTTTTCGGTTTTCTCAGTTTGTCAATGATACTGAAAAGAATTCAATAGATTTTAAAAAATACATATTTACATTATAGCGCTTCACAACATGCTAAAGAAATTCTAGTACTGGAAAATTTTAATGACAATAAGATAACACTAAGCGCAAAACCACATTCTTCAGATATCTTGTAATGATTTATTGCAGAAAAGATAAAAACATTTTTTAAATTTTTCCTGGTTTTTCCTTTCTCAGAAAAAAATATATTTTACTCTTAACATATGTCAGCATGAACTTGGGGTGTAAATTTAAAATTTCCTTATTCATATTTATTTTAGTTTAGTATTAGTTCATATTCATCCTTAAAAAAAATTATTCAACAATAAAATTGTTTAAATTAAATTGAAAATATGACAAATACAGAATATTTGTCACATAAATTCAAATCAATTCTAATTAACTTACTTCAAATATTATGTCTTGATAACCATAACAACAAGTGGAACCAAATGGGTTTGTCGCATTGTGCGTTGACGCTCGATTTAAAACAACAGGACGCTCAAGAGGCTTTTTTAAGTGTTCTTCCATCGTGTCCCACTGTGAATGAAACATTATTATTATTTATTGGTATACATAAAGTGAAGCATTTTTTATATGGTTGCATTTTGAACAGAAAGTCTAATCAATATTAAAATTATTTTATATTTTCTCACAAAAAGATTGTCACAAATTCCATCTAATATATTCTAATCTACATAAAATATTAAAGATAAAAAGAATTCAAGCACTCATGTGTAACTATAAGTAACTCTACTTCCTTTTCATTGAAAAAAAAAATTAGTTTATTTTTATGGAAATTTTTTGGATTACTTCAAATTAAAAGATTGCTTTTTTTTTTTTTTTTTTAAAAAAAAAAGAAAAAACACTGATTTTTAACTGTTAAAAAATCTTATTCTTCTTTAAAAAAAAAAAAAAAAGGGAATAAAATGTAAGATGAGTTATATTTAAAATCAAAATGTAGTTGTAAAATGACACAGAGTTATATATGATAAAAAATAGAATATTCAATGAAAAAATTGTAGAAAAAACCCCAAACTTTTAATTTTTGTAATTTTTTTTTATCATGAAATTAGATTAATAAATATTTATTTAATCATTTTCAAGAGCTGAAGTATAACTTCCTAAAATTATAGTATCCTGTGCAATTGTCTTTGGAAGAAACATTAAATATAATTAAAATATGAAAGATTCGAAGATAATTAGGAATTAGACTATCAATAAAAAAATATTAAACAATATATAAACAATTGGGGATAATGGGAAAATTTTGACATAAAAATCAATGTATCACATCGAATTTAATTATAAAAAAAATTAATTTAAATTAGAAAAAAAATTTTTTTTAATTTTTTACCAATTTTCATAGCATACTGAGATGAAGTTAAGTCTCATTTTATTTAATTAACTTAGAATAATTTTTATTATTTTTAAATGGCCTAGACTAATCAAGAAAACTTAAAATTTCAGTAACAAAAGAAAAAAATATCTAGACATTTTATAAAGATATTTATACAACTATAATAAGATAAAAAAAAATAACAGATAAAAAAAAATTCTATAAATATAAAAATAATTGACTTATTGTATCAAATTTATGGTTTAAGTAACCTGATCACAATTGAAATAAACATGCATAAATTTAGAAATAGAAATTAAAATAAAATTAGAAATGAATTAGAAAGTTCAACAGAAAAAAAAAAAGAAACATTTATTCTACAGCAAAGTTATTTTATTCTCCTAACTATCTTAAATAATCAGAAATTAATATTTTCAAGAAATATCGTATAAACATTTTAATTTTAACTTATAGTTTTAACATAAATTCAAGTAAGTTTATTCATTAAAATACAATTCAAATAAAAAAGGAAATTGTGATTTGCAAACAAAATGGATTTTTCTACAAAATTTAAATTATATAAATTTTTTTTTACTTTAACATGTTGAGTGTTCATTTTAATAAAGTATAAAAATGAATAATTAAAATTAAATAATTGACAATAAAATGTCAACAATAGTTATGCCAACACTTTTTTCTACAATTATTTTATATTGAGCAGTCTTCCTTTTTCCAGCATTTAAATTAGTTTAATTTATAAGAAAAAAATCTATTTGGATTGCCTTAACATAAGGTTGTAAAAATAGCTTTAGTATCATAGTGAAGAAGGTGCACAGAGAAGTTATATTTAAATTTATATGAAAAATTCTCAGTAAATTTCTTAGATAAAATTATGTTGAAAGGGTATACAATTATATTAAAAAAAATATTAAATGCTTTTGATAAAAAATTTTAGTGTATTTTGACTATAGTTTTGAACAAATGTATTACTCAAAACAAAATATAAACACTTAAAATATGTCAGATTCATAATTCTCATTAATAACTTGTCAAGGTTATTAATTTTTCACTTAGAATAATGCCTAAACTCTCCATTCTTTTTTATTAAATCATGATCACATTATTTTGATATTCTATAGTAATTTACTTTTGCCTAAAGTATTATCTTATTTATAAAATAATTATAAAGTCATTTTAAATTCTACCACAATTCATCTTAAATGTTTTCAAATTTTTCTTGAGAATTAAAACCAATAACATAATAGAAAAACAATTTGAAAATAAAGAATGCTATTAGTTATTTATTTATTTTTTTTTTAATATATAAATCCTAATGCTGTATAAGATGATATATACACATGTATAAATATACATATGCTAAATATAATATTTATATTCAATAAATAATAAAATACAAAAAATATTTAATTCTCTTTAATACACTGTTTTATAGATTATGGATACCTACAATAACAAGATCTTTTCCAAGTTGTATTGAGCCATCAGACTTTGCCTGAAAGTGATATAAAATTGAAGCAACAAAAATAATTAAGATAAAAAAATGTTAATTTGGAAATTAGCAGTTCCATTAGTTGCTGCTTGAATATAAAAGCAAACAAATTTAAAAAATCAAAACCACCCATACTTCCTTAAAGTTAAATCCTACATTTTTTAATTTGAATGTTTTTGATCAAATTAGAGTGAATCATGTTGTTTTAGACTGTTTATCCGAATGTTTCGCAGCTTAATTCTGAGAATTAAACAAATTTGTATTAAAAACACATGGTTTTAAAGGAATATACAAAACTAATATATTTAATAAATTGTTTTGTAAACTATAAGATATATCCATTTTTATCCTTTTTGTATATACATTTGACAAATTTGTTGCAATAAATTAATTTATTATAGATGCAAGGAATTCTA
>JAPDSC010003308.1:0-15224 GCA_026290005.1 Latrodectus geometricus
TCTCCTAAAATAAACTTACTTCATTATTATTTTAATGAAATACTTTATATAAATCTTTCAGTGCGCCACTTTTGGTCACTCTCCAATGGCGCCTGGCAATTTCTAGCTCACCCATGGAATCCACGGGCGCCGACTAAGTGATTCGATAAGACTAGGAAGAGAGGTATATTTATATTCGCATATTTCCTTGCGTCGAAGAGTCCAGGGAATAAAAGAAGAGAGAAAGAGGAGGAGGGATACACAGAAAGAGAGGAGGTTCGGCAAGTGTAAGGCTGAGGTGAAGAAGGCACAGAGAGAATCCAATTTAAGCTTCTTACCTTTTCTCTACCCCAGAAAGAAGAAAAAAAAAAGGCGCGCGTGTTCAAGTTCTTGTTTGAAGCTGGGCTGGTCGTCCGGGCTCTACTGGATTAAGTACAGGCAAACTGCAGAGAGCGCCCCTTGTATTGTGTTATAAGGAGTTTGATACAGTCTTTCTTTCTCGACAAAAAAGTTCTTTTCTTTTGGAGTTATGCTGAAGACTTAGTTTTTGTTGCTATAAATGAAATTCCTTATACAATACTTCCTTACAAAATTCGGCTATACCACGATTTTCTTCTGGAGTCTTGCCAAAGATTTTATCATACCTGTCTGAACTGACATATCTTAAATTGTGTAGTCATCTGTATTTCTCTACTTCCTAAAAAAACAATTCTATATTTTTAAGGCAAATTTACACATTTTAATGATATAAAGAGGTAATATAATTACAAAATATCTTTGAATGAATATAAAATGAAATATTACTGCTGAAATATGAATTTCAATCTAATTTATGTAATTTTTGTACATGATTACCAGATTAAAAATGTGCAATTATAGTTACAGTACATTACGAAAAGAAACAGAGTCTTAAGTTTATAGATAGAAAAAGCAATATTTAACATTTTCTAGGATTTCTTCTGCAAATTTTTCAGAAGAAATCCTAGGAAAAAAATTCTTTTAAACTTTTATCTATTAAAATAAGGCCATAGTTCTCTCAGAACGAATTTAATATATTGATAATGTACGAATCAAATATTTACAATCTTGTGAATTTTATTAAGAAGTATATATTTTAACAACAAAGACCTTTAATGTAAACTTTTTAACATACATGAAAATTAAATCATTAGTATTGTTAACATTTGTAAAGCAACTGAAAAATACTTAATGTCTATCATTTTCCAAGAAACACATATACACAAAATATTTTTTTACAAATATACTGTAAGCACATTTTAAAAGATTCACACAAAATATTAAATTTATTTTTCAAAGATGAATATCTCTGCGAGATTTAGTTATTATTTAATGTTTATTTTTCTTACAATTTTACTCCAATATAATATAAATATATTTTAATTTTTTTTATTTTTTTTATGGTTCAGAAATTCCAAAGTGTAACTTTATTATAATTACTTATTAAACAAAACATAACCAACTATTATTTATATAATTATTTAACCTTATATAAATGTGAAAAAAGGTATTGTAATCTTTATATAAATGTAGTACTATAGTTTCAGTTCATTTTAAAGTATTAATGTGTAAGACTATCTTATAAATATTATTTGCCTTGGAAACTAACATTACTAAATTTTTATTGTCTTTCACAACTATATAAATATGTAAAATACCTTTGTATTAAGTTTTCAATATTCTTATTAAAACAAGATTTTGTTTCTACACTTTACTTTGATCAATATTTTTAAATGATTCTTATAATAGAATAATGCATACTGTGTTAATCCAGTAATTGATATATTATTTCTTGTTAAATACGAAGACTTTACTAAAAGTTTCTCTCTTAAGCTAATAATTGTAGCCATTGTTACTCTTCCTCTTTTTCTTTTATCGTTAATTCAATACAATGCTTAACATACTAATGTGTTATCTGACTGGTCTACTTTTAAATTTCTGGCAAAGATTTTTCAGCAGTATTTATAAAAGTTTTTAGTAACATCATTCCAAATCTGATACAGATAAATGCTTCTATATGTAATTCTAGTTTGGTTTAAAGTTTTAAATGTTAATTATCTTCAATATCTGCTAAATCAATTATGGAACAAACGTAAGTTGTTACAATTAATTGTTTTATACTAACATTCCATTTGAAAGAGATAGTTTCTGAAATAAGAGACAAAATAAATGGATCACACATACAAACAAAAATATAACTAAATGTTGGGAGACAGAATTTAAACTGCTGAGTATTAATTATTTTTACAAGATCCTTGTTTAAAATATTTCTTTGAAGTAAATATGAGAAATTCTCATTTCTCTTAGTCTGCAAAAAAAGAGCGAAATAAAAAAATTGCTGAAACAGAATGCACTGTCCGCTTATTATACGGACTCGAACTTATCGATTTTATAAACTTGTCCCAGTAGTGTTGTGAACCCACTCAGTGAGAGAAATAGCGGCAGATGCGAGAGGAATGGGGGGCGGCGCTTCCTTGTGGCAAACCGATAGCCAATCAGATGACTGCTCTTCATCCTCATCCTTCTCCATCAGTACGTCTGCCTGTTCTTTTCCTTAATCAGCAGAACAGGCCATGCATAATGAATTCGCGAAGGCGCCTTTAAGGTTTTTCACATTTCACCCCCTCCCTCTCTTCCTCCGAACCCTCGGCATCCGGCGGCAGCCGGAATTGCGTTCCTGCTGGAAAAAAAAAAATTTATTATTCTTTTGTGCATTTTTTTATTATTTAATTTTTTTATAGTCCCTATATTTATTTGGAGTCGAATTGGAGGGTAGGAATAAAAGCTGAATTGAATACGTGATTTTGTCCTCACATTTTAATGGGTTCGCCTTTCAGTAAGGAGTGTTGTTTGTCAGGGATATTTTTTTTATATTATATTTTATTTACTTACTTTTTTTTCTTTTCTTTCTATTTTTCATTCCCTGATGATAACGGTATCTGGATTCATTTTGGAGACTTGTGGAAAGTAAATAAAGCGATTCTGTCTGCGAAGGAAAGACGATGTAGAAATGGAAAGAAGATTTAATCATGGCGCTCTAAGTTTAAATAAGAGATAGTGATGAAGTTGTTAGAAATAACTTTCTTAAATTTTATTCTTTTTTCAGTTTTGCGTCATCAAAATTAATATTTCTGGAATTTAAGTATTTCATCTCGATTATAGGAAATTCAGAATTAAATCGTATACTTCTGAATACATCGAAATGAAAAAAGTATGAATTGCAAAAAGAATTTTGGAGATTTCAAAATTTACTTTCCTTATATTACTTACGAAATGATGAAGAAATCTTCTTATTTTCATTCAAATATTGGCTTTTTTAAATCAAATTTATTGCATTTTAAAATCAATTTCAGCATTAACAATTACTTACTACAAGATTCGGGAAAATGGGAAATATTCTCCATAAAATTTGTTTCATCTGAAGTATAGAAATACATTTTTACTTTAAGAGGCTACAAATTGATCAATTGAATTAAGTATTTGGCATTACATTATTTTTTTGCCTATATATACATTTTTAAAAAGTATATACTTTTTTTTATCAATAAGGGAAAAATATCTTGTAATAATCTGATTTCCCTTTTTATATGTAATCAAATTATTTCCATTTATTACTTAAATTGAAACTATAACACTACATAAAGTGTATTTTGTTCACAAATTAATGTTTTCGAATACAGTTCACAAATTAATGTTTATATTGATTCCTCAACTTTTAATAAATTAACATGATATCGGTGCTTTTATTTTCCTTCTGTTATGCAGCCAGATTTGCTTCACACATTTTTTATTATTTATCATATTTTTTTTAAAAACTTCATTGCATATTCAAATAAAACTGCATACCTTTAATATTTCGTTGACTTTAATTATTTTCCGTTTATACTGTTTTCCACATACATGAAAAGCTTAATATATATATATATATATATATATATTTAATATGTTTAATCTTATGCTCTTATATAGTTTAATATGTTTATACTCTTTTTAGAAGAACTTTAAATTTAAATCAATTTCTATTCAGCTGCCAATATTGAAACATGCGTGTTTATAGTTATATAATAATGAGAATTATTAAAAACTTAGGAACATCGTCTCTGAAAGAAGTATTTTTGTTAACATTGTCAGTAATAAAATGGCATTAAAAAACAATGATTTAATAAATTTTCTGAAAATTAATTTCCAAATTTATCACTTTTTCTCATTGAACATATAATGTATCTCCAACATTGTTTCTATGGTTTTCAAGTCAATAAACAGAACTATCATCCAAAAGTTTTCTTAAGAAACAAAGAAAATAAGTAATGACAGTTATTGTAAATATATCGAAAGAAGCAAATCTGTTACTTTTTTAAGAAGAATTCCAAAATCACTGTTTTAAAAACTGAAGCCTTAGAAGTTAATCGGTGAAAAAGTGTCAGCAGGAACTTGCAAGAATTCTTGTTCCTTAGAAGGTTTAAAGACATAATCTCTTTGTGCACATTCTTTGTCAAGGCTTCTAAGAACCAATGAGTGAGTGTTATACAGACGTTTTACATATGCAAGGGCCATTTGTACTTGTGTTACATATAAATGGTAATATATACAGTACATTATGTAACAGAAAGAATTATTTGCAAAATTATGTGAACGTCGATGCTTCAATTCTTTTCGTGACAACTTATGTTTCAATGATGAATATAGTAATTAAAGATCCAAGTGATCTTTATATATAAGATCGAATATAGTAATTAGGCCTAAATAATCATTAGAAAGATGTATCGACTTAATCAAATTAACAATACCCTCCCCTAGTTATTGATATTAAGTAATTAATTAAGAAAGTTAAAGAATTTTTAAATATTTATATTGTACAAAAATATTCTATTTTTAGCCTTCCTTTTAATAAAATTCTAATTATTCTCATCAGCTTTCTTTCTTTAGTATGATTTCTCCTTGATCAAACTTTGAAGAAAAATAAAACTTTATTTTAAACTATAAAAAAATTTATCTGAAATTACATAAAGAGAAAAGGTTTCACATAATTATTTTCAAAATAAGCTACTTGAATGTTAAAAAAATCATATTCTTAAAATTTTCGCAAAACATAATGCAGTTAATACAAGAATGCTAAATTCATGTTTTTATCAAAGCAATGTTGAGAAGATTCAAAATAAATGATGAATTTGCTTAAACAACATGTATAAAAAAAATTCATCTTGCAATAATGAATATTGATACATTTTTAACACACAAAATAAACATTTTTTAAACACAAAAATTTTTTTTGACATTACGTACAATGATTTTCAGAATTTCAATTTAATAAAATTGTCTTAATCTTGTATGAAAATACTTACGTTGGTTAAAAAATAAAAAAAAGAAGTTAACACTGTATTTATCCTATTTCGAAAATGAAACTTTAGAATATCTTTTTATCAAACAACATTTAGCTATTTAAAAATTTTTAATGTTCACAAACAAGTGAAAAATAAAAATTATATTAAAGCAATAAACTCTCATTACTAAAATCATTTTCAAAATAAAAATATACATAAATTATTGCCAGTTTAATTCTACTGGTAACAGCGAATCAAGTCATTAATGCAATGCAAAAATTTATAGGCGATTGTAAAATTTTATATCTACTAGAATGGCAACTACTTCAGCCAATTAAGGTGCTTAGATTTATCGTTTGCCATTAAATTTAAGAAAGAAAAAACGATAGGAAGAAAAAACACAATACCAGTTTCCGTATAGTCTTCCTTCTGCAGAAATATTAAAGAAACAACACTATCTTTCTATTTAAGCTTTAAAGGTACCATTCTTTACTTTCCTGAAACGATGACGGATATGACAGCACAAGCAGGGCGGGGGGTACTTGCCCGCGGGTAGCATGGTGGTCCCCTTACCAGATGTCACTAAGATAACTGCCTATAGTTTCAGAATGAGGTGCGGTCTTAAGAAAATACTCTGAAAAGTCGTCTGTTGTCTCTGGTAAATATACAAACTTATCTCTACAAGTAAGTACCTTAATGAACTATAATGGTTTAAATTTCCAACTAATTTTTCATGCAATTAACATAGCACCCAATGAAGAGAATTAGCATTTGCTTTTATGGAAGACTAAAATAAAAGGAAAATGTTTTTCCATTTTAAATAATTCAATTTAAATTAAACTTTTTTTGTAATTTTACAATTTTTTTACTATTACATCTGTTTAATAATTAAGTGTTTGGCATAAACATGATAGAGTTTTGATGTATATTTATTCAGTAAACGTTAAATTTTAACTTTAAAAAAAGCTTAAAAATGTTAGTATATATATATATATATATATATATATATATATATATATATATATATATATTAGAAATTTACATTTAATATTAAAATCTGTAAGAGTAAAAAAATATTTAAAATAATGCGCTGCGCATTACACTTGAAACCTTTTTGTGCAATAATATGTATAATGAATGTATAAACTATTTATGAGTCATAAAAATGTAAGGATATATTTTCAATAACTGTGTGATAATTACTTTTAACATTTTGTCGATTACATATAAAATTTATCCCTGTTATTAAATTCTTAACAAAATCTTCCTCAGGCTTCTGAAGTTAAATGCATAATTTTCTAAGGCAAAAAGGGGTTGTTTTAAGAGAGTAGAAGCCGGTATGTAGTTTATATTTTATTTGCTAAAAATTTTTGAAAAATATGCTGAATGAAATAATTCTAATTTTCCAGAAAAATATATTGACTCTTGCAATTTCACAAAGCACGGAACTCTCATTATTTAATTTCAGTTTGAAATAAATATTTACATCAGTTATAATGCGATGAGGAAAAATGTATTATTAAGTTAATTATTTGTAGTAACTTCTGTATGAGAGAGTAATTAGTAATTGGTGTTTGAGATAAACTTATGTTCCTTTATAAAATATTGAAAAATGTATAAATTGTGTGGAAAATGCATTCATTTATTTATAATGAAAGTTTAATTATAATGTTTGTGGTAATAGATTTCATTTTTTAAAGATCACTGTTTTTTAAAAATTGTTTTTAACTTTTATTTTAATTGTTAGGTCAATAAATAAATAAAATATATTAAATTAAATTATAAGTTATTGTATAAAATAATGTTTAAGCTTACGTAATAATTCGCTTTTTATTTCTTAGTTAAAATATTTTTTTTACTAAGAAATTTTTTTTTTATATTTTGATATATAAATACTACGAATAACTCTTGTTGTAAATATATATAATTTTATAAATTTTAAATTTAGAATTTATAAAAACACAGTATATTTAAAATATTCTTTTCTAAAATGGAAAAACTTTACATTGATTAACTACTATTGATTGTAATTTTTTAATATTTGAAAACTATTGATTGAAATTTAAGAATTTTGCTAGGATTGCTATCAAAATTCAATTTTAAGTAATTATACTTTTTTCAATGGAAATTTTAACTGGTATGTTTAAACAAATTTATTATAAAAATTCAAATTTAAATTTTAAACTTGATATTTCGATATAATCTTGATTATCTCTATAAATATTTAGGAAAAACAAGTTGTAAATGAAGTAAAAATATATAAAATAGAAACTTCTCTTATACCAAGTTCAAAAATCAAAAACAAAACAGACTAATGCAAATGATATTATAAATGGAAAGTTTATAGAACAATAAAAAACAAAAACATATTAAAGAATTTTAATTTTTAATAAACTTAAAAAATTAATGATAAAAAGATTGTAATGTAATATGAGATTTTCATGTATAAAATCCAAAATAAATAAAATAATTTTATTTTTCTCTGCTAAAATTTTGAATCAACTGGGAAAATAATAATTTGATTTAATGTTAAATAATAGGAATCATTATATTTAGAACTTAATATTTTTAAGATAAAAGTTTGTATTATTTTTATTATTGTATTTCTATGTAAAAATATTATTTTTCTCTGTTTTATAATAATAAAAAAGAAGTATGTTTCAGTAACAATATTGCATTAGTGTAATTTTTTTAATCATTTAAATGCTATTACTAGAGTTAACCTAATAAAAACTAAGAAACACATATCTCATTAAATTAACTGTTTTGTTTAAAATTTAATTTTATCAAATAAAATACATTTTAAAAATTAATATTTATCACTATAGTTAATTAAAATGAAGACCGTTAAAACGAGCAAATTAATTTACCAATGTACTATTTTATGCATTTATTTGTAAATAAGATATATAACAATATTCCAAATAAAAGATTGTAAATAAGAGATGAATAAAACATTTTTTTATAAATGTTTGCAAATCATTAAGCTAATATTTATCTTTTACGCATCCATATGTGCAAAAAACCAAATTATCACACTTTTCGAATGACAAAGATTGACAAAAATTATTTTATTAAAGTTATTTAAAAAGCATAAAATTTCTTAAGATTCAAATCAAACTTAGCTCCTTTAAAAATAATAAAAATTTTCATAAACTGAAATTGAAATGAAGGTTAATATTTAAGAGTTGTTTTTCACATTGAGTTTTTTTATTAATATACAGACTTTCCAACATCTTTGAGTAAATAAAATTTTATAGTCAAATATACAATCTACAATTACGCGTTTGAACTGTATAACTCTTGCATAATTTTAATTCAGTAGAATTAATTCTAAAAATTCATGATAAAAATTTTGTATCAAGGATTTATTTTAGCTAGAATATTTTAAATTTCTCAATTTTCGACTTAAAATTGCAAATGTCTGTTAATTATGAATTAATTATTATATTTTCCTAATGAATAATTGCTATATGATTATTTTTCTGTTGTTATTATTTATTGAAATTGAATTACATGAAATAAAAACAGATTCTTAATATTTTTACATTTTGATAAATAATAAAATGTGCCACTATTTTTTTTTCTTGGCTATAGTATAAAAATTCTTAACTGCTTTGTGAAAATCAATTTAATTTATTGTATTACATTTAGTATTCGGCTAAAAGTCGTACTTCCTAGTTAAGCTATTTTTAATAACAATAGATAATTTACTTTACTATTCACACATACCTTAAAACCATATCGATAATTCATTAAATTATCTGCAAATTCTTAAAGCAATTTTTCTTGCTGCGTTACATTACAATTACAAATGTTGCACAGTAATCTTTTAAAAATGTCCTTTTAAATTGTATATTATTTGGCTCATGTTATATGTCCAAGACAATCATTATTATAATAAACCTATGTTTTATATTTAATGTAGAAATTATTAGTATTTTACATTTCTGAGCTTAAATTATTTCTTACCCGACATTTCCAATGAAATATTCAAATCAAAATGTTTATATTTATTACATATTTATGCCTTCGAAAAAACAAACTATTAAGTTAAAATAAGCACTCTCTCTAAAAAATTTTTCTGCTGTAAGAGGAAGGATTTTTAAACCTTGAGCATAAAATATTCAGTTCTAGATTATAAAATCAAGAAGATGATTGTCTATAAATCTTTATTATAAGCTTATAAATAACTTTTTATTTAAAAAGCACAATATTTTATAAGAGCATTCAAGTAAAAACATGCTTAAAGTTTTTTCTTCTTCTATTCACAATTTCAAAATAATTATTAAATCTATTGAATTAAGCTTTAAGCGAAATGGGAGGAAAAAGTTATTAGTCATAGAAAACTCTTTTTTTCAATTCAAACTACTGCCTCCTAGTGACTAAGATATTATTAAATAAGAATAACATTTAGTTGAAAATATGTAATATCTATTCTCTACCTGATAAATTCATTTTCAATTTTAAAACTTCTTGAAAATAAATATTTAAAAATAGGTAATTTTTAAAATAAAAAATTTGGTAGATTATGATGAACATTTTCAGTTATAAAAGCTAATTTAGTTTCACATTAAAATGATAAATAATGACTGCATACTGGAAGATTATCAATGTAACGAAAACCACTTAAAAAATATAACTAGAAACTACAAATATGGGTGTTAGATTGAACTTTTCAAGTAATAACATTTCTTCAGTTATGATTTCTGTCTATGATAACAAAAATAACACAGATATATATGTATATCTGTGTTATTTTTGTTATTTTTACTATTTAAACTATTATAAGATTTATTATTTTGTGTTTGATAAGTTTAAAATACTGATAATTTGTCCTTAATGATTTAACATTGATTTACCAGTAATTAATTTAAACTTGGAGAAAAAAAACGTGTAGGTAGAAATAGAAATAAATACATATAATTCAGTTAATTGTATAAAAATAAATTAGCAAATGAGAAGCTGAGAATTTTTTTTATTTATTTGCATTTTAATATTTGTAGATATCATTTTAAAGAAATTTGTTATTTTTGTAAATTATTTTTAATCAGTTTTGTTCCATGGTAAAAAAAATATGTAAAAATAAATACTCAAGTTATTTTGATGACATGTTTTAATTAACATGCCTTAACATTTACTAGAAGTTGTCTTTCATGAACTTTAGGAATAATTATAGCAGAAATGAATACCATCTTGCATGTTAGATTTTAATCACTTATTTATATTTAAAAAATACTTAGGAAAACTAATTTCTCTAAAGAAGAATAATCCCTTTTCATTGCCCCTCTACCCATTTAAAAAAAAAGATGATACCTTAATTCGAGGGTTTTTATTGTCCACAAAACAAAAAGATAATTACCTTCTCTATATTAAAAATCTTTTCTCTCGAGATGGAAACAAGGAACGCTTTGTCGCAGTTCTTTGTTAATGCCTTTGTCAATCCTTCCTTTTTGATTTGCCCTATTATCAAGACCTGAATGTAAATCGTATAACTTAATATTTCCAGATTATGAAGAAGAAGGAATCGTGGCATAGGAAAAAATAATTACCCATTTTTCTTATTTTTTTAAAAAAAAATTATAATATAAAGCTTAAAAATATGACTGCAATATTTTTTTTTGTTTCGTAAAAAAATGGTCTTTAAATTTTCATTGCATTATAGCTTTCTGTTTTTCATTATCGAAGAGATTTTAAGGTACTAAAAAACTTATAAGCACGTTGTTAGAGTTGGTTATGTTATCATGAAAATGTTAATAGTTCTTGTCCTATCATAATTAATTTTTTGTAGGGATAAAACAAAAGCTTTTCTTACATAATAAGCGTAAGGAACGTTTCAGAATAAAACTATTTTTTTGCAAACACTAGTACTGAAATATTCGTAATGCATGGGCATTTAAATTTTTAAAAATGAAGCATTATAAGATATTTTTTATTATACTATTTCTTTTCAATTTTTTGTATGCAAAATTTTGATTAGAATATTTCCCATGAGCAAAAAATGTATTTGCTTATTATCTTTTTCATGTACATTATTTAAACTGAAAATATAATTTAAATCAAAAAATCATTTTTTGTGGATAATCTAAAACACACGCCCACACAATAGCATAAAAATATAACAATGCAAAGTTATCCGGTTGCATTTCTTTTAGCTAAAAAAGACAATGAATGGGAAAAATAATTAAAAAATAAACATTCATAAATTAAAAAAAGTTTCAATTTTAAAGTTGTACAAAGAGATTTATTTTAAGATTCTTAGCTTATTAAAGAACGGTTTATAATAATATTATTCAAATAATAAATAATATATATCTTTGCATTTATCATACAAAACGGATATTCAAAGAATAATAATAAAGCAGCCAAACTACTGAAAATATATTTGAAATATTTTAGTACAACCAATAGGAAACCTTATTATATGCGGGAAAATTAATGCTACTATAATAATCCCTTTTTTATTCTGCTACCAAGATTTGTAAATATTTTCATTAAATTTATCATCATTTACATATCTTCCTGCGATAATTGTAACAGAAAATGGAATTCAGTGGAAATTAGGATTATTTTACTAAGCCCTTATCTATTTAGTGAAAAAAATTAAAATTGTTTTGCTGAATGAAATGCATATATTGCTTTTTAAAGATTTATTCTCTTTAATTTTAGGATCGGCTTTAATACCACATAGCTGATAGCTGAATCGTAACTTCATAGACTTTTCATTCATTAGCTACATTTCCATATCAGAAGGAAGGAAATAGGGAAAACTCCCACGCACCCACTCAGACTTACGGGCAGAAGTAAGAATCCATTTCCCATAAATCAATAGTAGATGAGATTGAGAGAAGAAATCAGTTTAACTTTCAATATTAAAACAAATTAAAACAAAATTCGAAAAATATGTCCACATTGCTTCATCCTATTTCAGTGAATCACATCCGACATATTACTGCATCTTAACAAGGTATAAGACTTAAAACGAATAAAAAATTATTTTGCATTTTACGATATATACAGCCATTATATATTTTTATTGAATCATGCTTGGCTTGTTTATCATTCAACGGTCATTTTTTTTAAAGTGAAGACTAATTTGACCAGAATCAATAGTTTAAAATGGATTCTGAAAAACATTACAAACTCTCATCCCCAAAGCAGGATTTGAACCCATGAACTTTTGAACTGAAGGCAAGAGCGGCTGCAGCCCAGCTTATTGAACTATGATTCTTATTTATTACCCTAATTTTTTTCACTTTCTGTATTTAAGTTTATTATGTGTTACATGTGTGTCTAGAAGTCATATAGGCAGGTGCAACATAGATATAATTCTAGATTGTGTTACATCACCCTTAAATCTGCAAAATGCTGATTTTAATTTTGGTTAAAAAAAAGCACTTTCTTTATATATTTTAAATTTCCTTTCAAATTTAATAAAATGTATTCTTTAAAATAAACTAACAAATATTTTATGCAATTACATGTATTTATGCTGAGTGTACCTCTTTGTAATAACATCTTCGACATTTTTTACACTATAAATATTTTATATAACATCATTTATTTATTTTTCAAAAAACTATATGATTCCGATTATGTAGCTATAACATGTTATTGTAGAGGAAGTTTCCAAACAGATTTTTTTTACATAATATAAAAAATGTAATAATTTTATCTATCTTTAAATTTATCTAACTACTAGAAAAACATGCTATTTTATCATATGATTAACGTTTAAAAGTTGGATTTTTTTGCTTGCCTGCATTTTGATGCCAAATTTAAAATAGCTAAAAAAAAATTTTTTTTCCTTATATCTTGCAGAAAATTTTATTTGCAATAGCCAATTTTATATGTAATAGCTTCCAATTAGCATTTCATTATCTACTTTCTAATTATTTGTGAAATACATCTCTTCAAATAATTTCCTTATATTAATTAATTTAATTCAAATAAAGTTATTTTGTAAACATCTACGAAGATTAATTGCATAAATTTTAGTAATATTCAACGGTATTTTTAACCATCTAATATATGCAAGTTATCTGCTTTTAGAATCATCGCCTAGACCAGAAGGTGTCACAATTTCTGCGGCTACACCCCCGCAGAGGTACCGCATCGATTGTTGCACCTTATCGATGATGCGCCGTCGTCGTGTCCCCGCGGGACAAGATCGCGGCCGTATCCCGATGCAATCGCAGTCGCACCCAAGCCTTGTGGAAAAGGAGATCTTGCCACTTTTAACTTGTTACGAATTAACTTAAGATATTTTATCCAGCTGTCTCTTCTTCGAGGATTATTTCGCTTTCTTTTATCTTTCTTATCCGAGTAATTTAACTTTCGCGATTTGTTCTGGATGAAACTTAATTACACGTTGTAAAGTCCTTAAGACGAATAATGAGCTTCAAAATTAATTTGAATTAAGTCTGTAATTAATACTCATAAAACGGAAGGGTTAAAATTTTTTCGCTACTTAGATTTAGAATAGTAATAGTTGCTCCCTTCTGTCGATTTAAAAATTATAAAACAAATTTATGTCTTTATAATAGTTTAAATTGCTTATTAAATTTTATTGATTTTAACTCTTTGTTTATTAATGTAATGTTTTTTATAACTAATAAATAAATATTTTTAAATGAACTAAACAAATTATAAAAAATATTTTTGAAAAACGTTTTACAAAAAAATTATTGTTTGGTTAAAAATAAGCCATTAGTTGTTTGTGAAGCTATTAGTAATTAATTAATAATTACAAAAAATTCCTAACATTTAAAAACAACTTTCAATTTATCAAAATCATGTTTTTGGTATATATAATAGAAAAGTATAGAAATTTATAATGCAGTTTACTTTTAAAATTATAATTAAAATGTTTTTATACAATGTATTTTCTATTTATAAACTATTACCTGAAAATCTATGGAGAAATTATAACAATAAAGTAAAATGGAAAGCTATGTATCTCAATATTGAAAAAAATGCAACAATCCTGCCATAGCAAATAAGTTTACTTTTATACTGATTTATTACTGACCTGAATATACTGACCATTTATAAGCAATATAACATAATTAACCGATTGATTCATTAAATTTTAACAAAGCATCATTAAAACATGGTTATTATCACAAATATTAAGTGTTCAGTATTAGAATATTCCTAGTTTAATGCCAAAATAATGGACAAAATAATTTAATTATTGAAAATATAGATATATTAAAAATAAATTAATAGTTTTAAATAGAATTAATTCCGAAGCTGTAAATCTTTTGTAAAAAATGAAAATATGATGTAATAAGAAATAAACTATAAGAGATTACAGGTGTTATAGTATTAACACTATAACCAAAATTTAAAAATGAAAGTTACTCTTGTTAGTTTTGATAAATTCCTATAGTTTCAAAAAACATTTTCAGGTTTTATCACCATTTTGAACATTATTATTTTCAATAGTGGTCTGTAATTCGATTGTAGGAAATTTCTAAGTCCTGTAAGTATTTTTTAAGGAATTAAAACTTGTTAGCCTTACCACAAACTATGCATTTAATATAAATAACACAGAACAATAAAAAGAAATATATAATCAGATGATATAGAAGCCCTTTTTGCACTGTGTTCTAGCTTAAACTATAGGTTTTGCAACAGTGATTTTTTAAGACTTGTTGTTAAATTTTAAACTGTTCATAACAGTTTTAAGTTTTGGAGAGCTTGCACTTTGAATCATAATATATTAGCTGATAAATTTTTAAATTATTGTTGACAAACACAAATAGCATCTCTACACTATCACAAAATATTCATAAAATAAAAGTAATTGTGTGCTATAGAAGAAAATCGATACTTTACTCTTAGTCTTTCTTAGTCATATTTTACAGTTGCAACATTTAAAACTTTAAATATAAAAAACTG
>JAPDSC010003320.1:4304-28604 GCA_026290005.1 Latrodectus geometricus
TATATATATATATATATATATATATATATATATATATATATATATACGTTGAGAATACTTACAGATAGATAACTTATTTCATTAGAAAAATGTATCATGAAATGTAAGACATTTTAAATTTTTCATATTTAATACAATAATGCCATAATATATTTAAAACAGTCTTCCATCATAAGATCAAAGCTATCGACAAAGTTTGATAGATCATATAACATTTTTCACCTTGATGAAAGAAATTTCTATATTATCAAAAGGAATACTTGATTGTTTTTCGTGTTAGACTAAATATTTTATAACCAAAATTTTAACTAATAAATTCTAATCTTTGCATTGTTTTATAATGTGGTTATATCAGAGAGCATATCGTGATAACTATAATATGCTTGCAATATTAAGAAATACAAAATTTGTCCTTCAGATTAAATATATTCTAGAGTTCATGTGGAAGACATTATCACATTTTCTTACATTGTTTATATAAAATAATCAATGTATCTTGAATATATTCATATGTTCTGATGTTTCCTACTGTAGCTTAACAATCATTAGAAATCAAAGCAAATGTCTGTTGACCGTAGCATATATATGTGAAAATATATAGTGTCCAATTTTTTATCATCCTGTTGAAAAATCATCAGGTTTTCTATAATCCTAACTTTAACAACATTATTATGATACATGGATTAAATCATTAACAAATCAATACTTGTCAGAAATAGTATGCTCATGAATGTAATCATTAACAATACAGATTCTTCTATTTCTAGCACTAATCCATATAATAGGAGAGAAGATAGTCCTCTCTGAAAAGTCTTTAGAATATTAGACAAAATTAGCAAGTTTTAAATGAAAAAAATCAGTTTCGTTAAGAAATTTAAATTTATATAGAATATTAGCAAGAGGAACATTGTGTACTTATTTAGGATTTCATTCTTCAGAAAAATACTTTGATATATATTTTGCTTAAAGTATAGCTTATTTTCGCATTGATAACCAAAATATTCATAATTTTTAGGTATTAATTATTTTAATAAAGCATTAGAAACTTTGCATTGTAGCTAAATATAATTTTGATAAAACTTTTAAACATTCTCCATACATGCGTTACCTTCATTCTGTATTTCCGAGAATGTATACTGAGCATATATGCATATCTATACAAAAATGTTAAAATAACTTATTTCACTCTTTTGATGTTAGACTATACTTTAATGGATATCAAACATTGACTCTCTTCAAAATTCTGCAAAACTGCTTAAAAAATATTTTTATTTCATGATGCCTTTGAATATCTTCAACATGTGCTTCTTGAAAATATGTACTTCAAACTTTGATATTTTAGAATCAGCAACTCACAACACAGTATCAATTTGAATAACAATTGTGAATATTTGTAAGATATACAAGATAACGTTATAATTGAATTTTGATTAAATAAAATAAAATATTTTTATTAAAATAGTTTAAAAATGTATTTTTAATGACAGGTGTATACATGTTGACAGCTAAAAAGTAAATATTTTGCTTTTAATTATATAGGTATTTGACGCATTTGAAAATGTATTTCCCATAAACATTTTAGAAATTATGTTTTTTAAAATTCATTGAAATTAAGTAATTGAGACATTAATTTCAAGGTGAAATTAATAATGTATAAGCAAATTGCACCATAATCAATCCAATTTGGTGTAAAACGTAAAAATCTTCTAGACCAACATATAATAAGCAATGCAAATGTGAAATAAAAAGTTTAATTACATCAAAAATAGAAAATATTTTAAAACAAAGAAAATAAAAATTTCTTATAATGATGTAATTTGAATTAGAAAGAGTAAATTTTCAAATTTAATTTTAATCTTTCTGCATTTTAATTAAATTAACAATTTTTAGTAAAAATAATTCAACTTTAAAAACTTTATATGCATAATTTTCACATTTCTAATTTCATTTAAACTAAAACGAATATCTCAAGTTAATATAAATTAATTTATTCACAAAACTAAGCATAATATTATGTAAGTGTAATTTTAAATATAATGATTTTTATGTGGAATATTTTGAACTAAAATAATCTTCGCTTATTCTTAGTGATTAAATGAATATTTTAATAACATAGTTCAGATTTCACAACAAACTGACCTAAAGTTTTCAAAATATAGTCATTCTCAATTTATCTATAAACTTGTAGATAATTTGATGATTAATATAAGCGAAGGATAGATCATTTTCTAAACAAAATCTTGGATCATTAAAATATAGACTGAGTAATCATTAAATAACAAGCCCTTTCCTTAAAACATTTCACTACATCGTTGCTTTAAGATATAATTAAAATTAAACAACTATAATATTTTCCATAAGCTTTGCAATGATTAATGAATAAGGCATCTGTGTTCAATAAAAGACGTGTTTCCATCATAAAATTAAAACATTCATTTTTGAAAATTCTTCCATACATTTACTTCTTAAAAATAAACATAATTTTTGTATATTTTACATTAAATCCTCATGTAAACATAAAAGAAAAAATTAAACCACTGGATTGTAAAGATATATTCAAGTTACTTTACAATAAAACATTTTGGTTAAATATTATCTAATATGTATTTAGTTAAATTTGACAAATATTTCCTTTTAAAACTAATACAGAAACATTTTGTTTCGTTTAAAATGGTGTAAAATATATTATGTATCTAAAATTAAAATATTGTAACAGTAACAAAAACCTAACCAAGTGTATTCGGCAAACATTATCCTAAAATAAAAATAAACACTTTATTGAGAAATAATAATTGTGTGCTCATAAAATAATTGTTGAGGCAATGCTAAAATAAATTGTTAATATTTTATTTAAAATTATGAAAGTTATTAAATTATTTTAAAAAATATTATTATAATTGTTACATTATAAAAATTATTAAACTTGTGACAAAAACTGGGTTTTTTTTAGCCAAATCTGTTGCATAAATATAAAAGATTTACCCTTGCTAAAAACTTATTTAATATAATGTTTTTTAAAATATAATATATTTCTAACTATTTTATAATAAAATTAGGAGCACATAAGGTATATACTTATTATTTATACAGTTATTAATTCCTTATGAAATGCTTGAAATATTCTACATACAAAAACGATTATAAGACCCTTTCTTATGACTATTTTAAATTTAAGAAATACATTAGCATTTTCCTATTCATTAATGATTTACATGTACGAAAATATGGAATCTGGTGTAAAAAATAACATTTTTTCATAACACAAATTACAGAAAAGTTGAAAAAAACAATAAATTAATATTCATCTCCGCTTTTTTGTGGCATTAATGAATGGAATGAAGATCTAACTTTCTTTTATTTTCTAAGTACATATTAATAAGGATTGTACATTTGAGGTTTCATATATTTAATATTTGCTCTGAAGCTTAGATGCAATTAAATGCTTAGATACGAAAATTGAAGCACAGTGTTTAGAAGTACAACAATGTATTAATCATATATTCACATTGAAATTGCTACAATTGAAAAAAAAATATTAAATAACAAAAGAAAAACCTTTAAGATAAAACTTTATGATTACTTAATTTTTAATTTTTTGTTCATTTTCATTAAATGCGAAACAGCGAAAGATATTTTTAATATTTGTGCAATAAATGGTAAAAACAAAACTATTGCGATTACTTTACAAACATTTATGCAAAGCACAGAAATTACGAGAGTCAAACTTTATAAGTTTCATTAGTCTATTTAAATGAATAATTTGTAAACTAATTGTGCTTTACAAATGAAAAAAATGACATTAATTATCAGTTGTTTCAAATCTACGTTTTTAGAGGTTACTTATAATTTTGACAGAAAATTATAAATCTGAAATATTAAGAAAACAATTATTTATTAGTATTTTTACTGTATTATAATTTATTTTGATATTAATTTCTTGGAAAACAAACTTATGTCTAACTAAATGATACTGTCACTGTTAAATCTCTATTCGCTGGATAAGCAAACTATCGATAATATTTTATCATAAAAGGCTTACTAAGAAATACTTATGGGTCGCATGAGAAACTCCGCAATGCCTGAAAAGGACATTTATGGATAAATTGCTCACATATCCATTTTGTCTCAAGCAGAGTCTTTATTGAAAATAAGCAAAGCTCTTAAGAAATTATGCTTTCATTAAAAATATCTATGAAGGAGAAATTCTTTTAATATTGCGGAAAATAAGTATCCATTTAATAATAGAAAATACATAGCTAATTTAACAACTATGTTACATATAAATATTTTAGCGGTATGTGAAATTATGTTAAACTATTGTTTTAGTACACATTTTAGGTTTATGTATTTCTCTGATGTGAAAATACATAGAAAGTATTAGAATACATAGCCAGAACAACAAAAAGAATTTTGGTTCAAAAAATGTTTTTATAAAAAAATAAAGAATATGTATATGCCCATTTAAGGTTTACTTAGCAAATATCAAGTAGATAATAATATATTGATAAAAGATTTAAATTTAAAATCAAATATAATGATATGAATATACTTGTAAAGCTTTATGTTTTTGTCTAGTATGATTACATAAAAAATAACAAAATTGTTACCCAGAAATATAAATAAAGAAAAACAGTTCTACGTCAAAAGAAACATTTCAAAATAATATATGAGGAATATGTATAAATTAATTTATATAATATAAAATTTCAACAAAAATCATTACATAAAATTAAACGCCTTAAGTTTTTCGCAGAAATTCATTTTCCAAATATTTATTTGTGGTTTATGGTAAGATGTTCGAATTCGGTACAGAAAAATTTGCTGTTACTGCATACTTTAAAATTTATAAAGAAATATAAAATGTTAAAATAAATAACGAAAATGTTGTTTAAAATAAATTTAAAAATGTAGATTTTACTTTATTGGAATCTAAACATTTTTTAGTTGAAAATCTTATATATCAGAAAAATGATAATGCTAATCAAATTTTAACATGTTAGTTATATACTATCATAAATTTCATTTAAGTATCAAACTGGTGTGAATAAAATAAGACAATTTTTGCATTTTATCATATGGAAAAGTAGTTTGTTGTAAAAAGAAAAGCACGTTTTAATAATACTTAAAATTCTATTTCCTTGTCTTCAAATTATTTTAAAAATACGGAGAAAAGTTTCATCTTTCTTAAAAATTACTTTGTTTGATGCAAAGACCAATTATAAAATAGGTCATTTTATGCCTTTTAATGTTTATTTGTCGAAAATTTTAATTTTTAAACTATATTTTTGTATGAAAGCAATATTGTTTCTTTCAGTCAAACCTGCGACTGTCACAATCAAAGGGAAAAGAAAACGCCTCTCAGCTGGGAAAAATGTGCAGTTTGAATGCGAAACAAGGGGATCCAGGCCTCCGGCTGTAATAACTTGGCGTAAAGGTAGCACGCGTCTTAAGAGTTCTGTAGACAAGACAACTTCTCAGGGGAATATAACCACCAGTACATTGACTATGACGCCATCTAGCGAAGACCATGGAAAATTTATTTCATGTCAAGCGGATAATGTTAGGATACCTGGAAGTGCCATAGAAGACAGCTGGAAATTAGAAGTGCACTGTAGGTAACATATCAAATTTTACAATTAAGCCGTTAGCTGATAATTATTTCATTTGTAAAAATATGAACAGATAGAAATTTCTTATACATATATATATAAATATATATTCTAAATTTAAACTGTTTATGCCTGTTTTTTAAACAATCAATTCAAGTAATTATTTCCTATTGAATTTTATTGGCTTAAATTTAAGGAACCATTTTTTTTGTACTATGTACTTTTGAATAGGCTCGAATATCACATTAAAATATAACTAAAGATATTTTTGACAACATCATCTACAGTAAATTAATTAATTATGATTTTAGAAAATATCATGTAACAATATTGTTACTTGAGAGATATTTACTAAGATATGTTTCACATTTTGTATTGTTACAGGCATCATAAGAATATAAAATAGGTTTACTTTCAAAGTGTAATTTAAAAAATTTTATAAATGTACCAGTAATTTAAATTCACTAATATTTTACTTCATATTATAAGTATATGTTCTTATACTTAAAGCTTTTATATTAACAACAGTACTAAAGAATACTTTAAAAAATAAAATGTTTTTTTATAATTTAATTTACAAACAATGTGCTTCTAAAATAATATATTAGGTTTAGTAAGCAATAGTTTGCAAACGAGACTTTACAAAATTTCTCTGGAAAAACCTAAAATCTTTTAAATGCGTTTTATTTTGCAAAACAATAATAAAAATTTTGAGATAAAGTACAGGGAATCCTTGAATTTAAATTACACTTTAACAAGATCAAAATTTCATTTGTAAAATAAAGAATTTTTTACGGATGACACTTAAAAGATTAGCATTTCAGTCATTCAACCCTATTAAGAACAATATGGCATAACTGGACAATACTTAAAAATATAATCGAAATTTAGTTTTGACTTTAATTAAAAATCTTCAACGATCATTTCTCAACTTCTTTAAGTCATTTTAATTTTTTATAGTTAACGCAATAAAAACAAAAGAAATTGACTGTATAAAATTAACTCTCCATGACAATTTATAAGGATGTCAATCTCTCAATTATTTCTTCGGGAACTATATTTGTTCAATTGTAAACCTGGAAACTCAGTATACCTTCATAACTTCATGCAAAAAAAAATCTCTATATATGAAGTATCTTCGAAAAGATTTATTATAAAGAAAGTTGATATCTGAATTTTTGTTGCTAACAAAAGTTTAAACATATTTGTTACCCTTTATTTTGGTTATAAGGGAACCCAAAAATGTTAAAGCTTTTGCTTACTAATAAATAACTGTTAACTAAGATACACATTATATTTTTTCTCAGAGATTGTTGAAGCAAAATAATAAGTATATTATTAAATGTTTGATATTAATTGAATCAATTACAATAAACAGCCAATTGAAATAAAACCATTTGGTTTTCCTTAAATATATAGCAAACTATATATTTTATGCTTAATTGCAACTTTTTAATTTTATTTATAATACATTCATCTTAAAATAATTTTATTTCACTACTCATTATATTAGTGCATAAATATTCATCATTATATTAGTGCATAAAACAATTAAATACTTCATTTATTTTGAATTTAATGTTGTAAGTAATTCTTAATGACTGAATATAAATACTAATTAAAATTGAAATCAAGACTGTATTAGATTCCCCAAAAGCTCATTCAATTTATTTTCAAAAGAACTTTATTATAAAAGCAGATTATTTTGAAAGTCATAAAATCAAATATGGATATAATGCTAATTACTTTATAAAATACGTTCTAGGTATTCGATGAATATACAAAATACTTAAAAGGAATCTCAAAAGAACAAAGTGTGAAAACTTACATAAAATATTGCAAAAATAAAATACTCCGCTTATTCTCAAATAATATAATTCTCGGAAGACTTTCACCTGAATAATTATTTTTTCTCTATTTTTAGAGCGAAATAATACAGGAAGAAATTGCTTAAATGAGGAGATTAAAATATTTATACAAACACACATGCCTACACAAAAAACCAACTTGTTTTATGAGAATGAAATAAAAAAAATAGATTTTCTTTTATTTTTCTACCATGTTTTTTTTTTATAAAAGCTAATTAAATTCCCTTTTGTTTTTCTCTTGCTTATTTTATTCTATTACATTGATATATTTTAGCATTTCGTTATTAGTTTGATTATATAAATTAGGTTATTAACGAATTTTCCATGCTTGATTTTTTGGTTTATTTACAGCATAAACTTGAAATATAACTTAAAGTTTAATTCTTAGCTAATTGAAAATGTATTAAGTTTAAATGATATTAGCAAATAAATTGTAATCGTAACTTTTCATTTTATTTCATTTTGCTATAGAATACTTAACTATTTAATGATGCATTTGTGGTGATTGATCGAAAATTAAATTAAAATATAAATAAATTTATATGCAGTAATATATGTAAATATAAAGACAACAGGAAAAACCTCAAAACAAAATTAAGAAAATAATATCATTTACATTACTTTACAAAGCTCTTATATCTGTAACCTCACAAAATAACAATGACTGTCTACAACTAAACATATAAAAAAGTGTACAAAACATTTTGATGAAATTTTGAATACCTTATACATTTTTCTCTGAAATTTCTTTTTAAACTAAATATACATAATTTATTTGAAATATTAGATTGATATATAATAAAAATAAAAAAGTTAAAATTCAAAATATTTTTAGTCTTCAATTACCTTCATGTTTCCTTTTTTGTGATTTGACAAATTTCATATAACTTTTATAAGAAAATTGGATCCTAAATGTGATAAGTACGTTAAAAAAATTAAAATTTTAGCATTTATAAAGCATAAATTCTAAAATTTTTATTTCTTATTTATAAATTTTTATTTTTTATTTATAAAGCATTTATTAACACGTCAAACGTTTTTGGTAACTGGCTTCATGTAACGAAATATTGCTTTTTCAGTATCATGATATTGATTTAAATAATTATACAAACATTTATATCAATCAATTAGTCATCATATTTTACACTGAGAAAATAAAATACGAAGCTAATTACACTGGTTATCATAAATTAAGGAAAATCATAAAATTACAGAACACAAAATGTTATACCTAGAATTTAATGAAACTTGTACGTATTATAAAACACATAATAATGTACAAAATAGCATAAAAAGAAATCACTAGACAACTATGGTGTTATAAAAATTGACGTACGAATACAATGGACAAATGGTAGGCTTGGTACAGGAAAAGTAACTTTAATATGGGGTATGATCCTCCCGAAAAGCAATGTAGCACGTGCAGCGATGTATAATGCTCTCAATTATTCAGTTTCATTAATTGTGTAGGAATTGCGAGCCATTGCTCTTCCAAATCAGTTGAAGCCGTGACTAAGGTCCTAGGAGGAAGATTGAGGGCAGCTGCACGTCGTTTAAGAGCGTCCAAAACATGTTCGATTAGCTTAAGATCCGGTTACTTGACTGGTGACAGCAATGCGCTCAATTGTTTCCTACTCAAGATAAGCATTCGTCCTGTGTGTATGCGAGTCCTATTTGGCCTAGGATTAACATCTTGAAGCACGAAAAGATCACTTAGTGCACAAGAATAAGGGCACACATAGGCAATCAAGATGTCATATTTATAGGTATGATCATTAAGATTTCCATGGAAAAGACATGGAGGTCTGTGTATTAATCAAAGAGATACCGCAAACAGATTTTGCTTGATCCGTAATCATCTCTTTTATGGATGATAATAAGTTCTACACTCTTTCCAAATGAAAATGTGCCTGCTACAGCATTCGAGTAAAACCTGGACTCATCTGTAAAGAGAACAGTCTTTCATTGGTCACGCTTGCAGTGGTGATTCTGACGTGCTCATTGGAAAAATTAGCACCGCCTATAGTATGACGTGAGCAGGACGCAAATGTCTAGACACTTCTCATAAAGACCACATTCGTGAAACCTTTGACGCACTATTGATCTGGGAGCAAACTTTCCGGATCTTTCACCGAGGAAGTATCGGAGTTCAGCTAGAGTTGCAGTTCTAATCCTTCTTGCACATAACGGCAAATATTGGTCGTCAGCACTCGTGGAAGAGCGCTTCAGTTCCTGGTTGAACTTTTTGGATACCAAATCCATGGTTAGAAACTGTTGCTAAATTCTAAGAATCACAAACGGACTGACAATCTGAAATCTAGCCACTTCTATCTGATTTTTTTCTTACTTCTAGTCTCTCAATAGATTGATATCGAATTTTTTTGTCAAATGATGCCTGTCGACCATTATTACTGTTTAGCTAGTCAGGATTTCTTATCTCAGACATACAGCGTGCTCTGAGGCATTCAATTTATAATCCTAGCAAATGACCAATTCAGACAGCAGCACAACTATTTTACATAATATCAAACCTTTCAATTCATTTTACTAACCAACATATTCCATTTTCTATGAGATTAGCGTAATTTTAGAAAATTATCACTAATTTTGTGATTTTTCCGTACTTTTTGATAATTAGTGTAAATTATTTAATTCCATTTCCTGATTTCAGAAAAAGTACAAAACTCAATATTCAAAAGCAAATTTATCTTGATATTTTGATCCATTGTTAATGACTTGAAAAAATTTACTTAAAAGTGTCGGCAGAGTACTCTGTTTATCAATAATTTGAAATAAAATTGTAATCATTCAAAGGATATAATTATGTAATAAGTCATGGTATAAAACTTTTAGAATACCTTTTCATAAAGCTTAATAATAGGTTGCTTTACTTCTATTTGATAGTAACCCTTGCATGTTTGATGATCACATATACAATCTTGAAATTATTGGCGAAGGGTATTAAATTACTTAACTAATGTCTCTTTTATGACATATATTTTGAGTAATATTGAATTAAAATGCAACATTGATTTGACAATAGACAGAAAGAATGTTAATATATTAATTTACATATGAAATTCTTAAAAGCGTTTATATATATATATATATATATATATATATATATATATATATATATATATATATATATATCCTCATCATACTGGAAAAAAATATTAAAATTTGTAAAATTCCTGGACGTATTTTTATTTTGAAAAAAGTCAGCGACGCAACTAATATGCATAGATATCTGTATCGTTGGTGACACAAAGCATATAAAATCCTCCTAATCAAGATTTAAATAATTTGAATATATGACACAAAAATGGAAGAGAAATGAAGTTACAAACATAGTGACAAAATAAATCAACTAAACTTTTGAACCTCGAACAATAAATATTCCTCATACATACATAGCTTTAAATAAGATTAAAAGCAAATAAGTCAAGGAAGAAATTGAAAATGCAAGTAAAATAAAAAGATTAATCCATGCTATTTTACCTCGAGCTAGAAGAGATATATCAATAAACCATGCATAAATGAATGCAAGTCTAGTAACTATCCTTTCCCCATCTCTGTTAGAAATACATCCAAACATTAACAAGATTCTTTGGTAAGAATTGTAATATTTTCAGAATATATTTCACTACTTATTTAAATGTCATTTAAACATTCTACAAATGTATTTACTTTATACTCATGTTTTTATATTTGATAGTTTTTTTTTATAAATTAATCATTCATTTCACTAAAAATATGCACAAATTTAAATTTTAACAAAAAATTGCCAAATTTTTTGCTTTCACTTCTACTATTTTTGTACATATATATATAAACCTAATAGACACGTATTAAAATTTATTCTTTTTAATAAATTGTAATTTCAAATTAATGACATTATTTAAAATATCATTAATGAGTCTGTTTATGATGCTTTTATGCACCTGTTTATAATATATATATATATATATATATATATATATATATATATATATATATACTAAATTTTAAGAAAACAAAAATAGCGAAAGGCATAACTCTCACTTAATGTTGAATTACGACTATTTTATAAATAAAAATATACTATAAGTACTAAATCAGGAATAAAACTCAAAATATAGTTTAATTTAAAATATTTTCTAGAACAAAGGGGAAATCGTGATCTTACAATGACGTACCCTGTAACTTTAGATCATTTGGCTTTATCAAATCCTGTGAAGAGAAAAATAATATTTCCTTATCACACTCTCAAATAAAGATACAAGGGAAAAATCTTTTTATTATTAGTTTATTACAAGAACATTCTATAGGATATAGCATATTATATAATTTTGAAGTTTTATCTAGTGAACATACATTGATATAAACATACAGATTCAATTTAAAAACATTTTCTTAATCTTTTTCTTAAAGTTCGAACAAAACCATTAAATCAAACTTCAAGTTGCCAAAAAAAAAAAAAAAAAAAAAAAAAAAAAAAAAAAAAAAAAAAACCCTTCTAAATACAAATTTTAGAATGAAAACATTCATCCCGCAGATGATATATATAAAGCAGACGTTAATATAAGCTGAATAAATCAGCTGTTCTTACATAAAAATGAAAGCAAACGATTTTCTAAACTGAGCAGATGATTTTATAAACTGAAATCTTTATACGACAAAATGTATACATATTTATTAATAAAAGGAGTAATTGATGTAAATTATGTGGACAATCCTTTACTACTTCAATTAAAGTTCATTCACATTAAAGTTTTGAATTGATATGTGAGCGATACATTTAATCATAAAATATTTGTATATAAAATAAATTACATAAAACGTTTAGGAAATAAAATTGAAATATATATAATTGTCTTAATGGTGCGTATTTGCGTATGGTGTATTTTTCACAAAATACATATTTATTGCTCATTGATTTCATTTCACTTGTGTGTCTCCAGTTAGGTAGAATTTCATGATTTATAATTATTGAAATTCCATAAGAAAACGATAAAATATATATTAATATAAATTTATAATTGTACAATGAAAACTGAAAGATTATATTTTATCTATAAATATCCACTTTGGTATATAATAATAATTTTCTCAAATTTTAACCTTATATGATTCCTTAATATATAAAATGGTGTAATATAGAAAAAAATTGAAAATGGAAATTAATTCAGAAATACTAAGTTTTTTAATTTTTCAGTATGATCACAATTAAATAATAATAATAATAAACTACTTATTACAGACTAATAATCTTTAGATAACATCTAACTTTTATAAAGATACGACAATATTTCAATTACTAATATGGAAAGAATTAATTCTAATATTTTCTTAGTGAAGTCTCTTCTTATTTATTTGTAAATAAAATATGATGCCTTGAAAATAGGATGTTAATTACTTTCTGGAAAAAATAGTGTCTGAAAACATGAAATTAATTTAGATACAGCAAAGATTTAAAATGCGCATTATGAATTTTTAAATCTTTATTATAAGTTGCGTTTCAATATTTGAGTGGAATGTGAAACTCGGTTATAATCAGGATTGTCAAGATTTTGCATTTTCTTCTTATTATAATAAGCAAGATAGATTTATCATTTAAAAGCTTTACAATTTTATAAGTTGTTTTCTTAAAAATCCTTAACTTGTATTATTAATTTTGTACATATATATATATAAATAGATGGATGGATGAAGGGATATACATATATATATATACATTCACAGGTAAGTAGACATATATATTTAGACGAATAAAAAAATTGCCATAAAAGAGAGGTACAAGAACGCTTATTCATCATCAATATAGAATGATTTTTATTCGAAAAAAAAAAGAATTAAAAAAAACATGAAAAAATAAAGACGTATATTAAGTAAATAAAGTGACGATATATAGTGTAAAGTTAAGTATACTCAAGGGAGACCCAGCTTTCAAGAAACGACCAAAATAAATTTCTCCTTGTACGTGAATGGTACCTGAATATATTTGGTACTAGAATTGGTGATGACAGAAGATGGTCCAGGATTTTCGCCAAAACCTCTTCTTTATTAATGAGGCTTCTCTCCCGATTTAAGTTTTCTCTATGAGATTCTGACAGAGCTGAGAAATCCTTTAGCACTTCTGAACATTGATTACTTGGAAATATTGATTTTTCATCTAGCTTCTGATTTCCTTAATACTTTGTTGGAAATTTCACATTACTTTATGTAATTGCGAAAATTATATTTCAATTTTTTATATATCGGGCAATCAAATAAACTAATCTCTACATGGTTATATATTATTTCTTTCAAATATATATTTATTCCTTTTAAAAATATTTCAATTAAACTAAGTTATTAGCATTATAATATTGTTTGTATATTTTTTACAAAAAGTATATAAACAATGTTCTTTGTACATAAATTCTTCTAACTATTCCAATTGGAATTATGTTATTGTTATAATAGAAAATTCTGAGTAATATATTTTTAAGAAAATATTTGTGTTTTTTTTTTCTTAAAACACGAATTATTAAAGCTTTATTATTGACGTGTATAATGGTATAACACATTCCTAATTGCTATACGGTTAATTATTATAATTCAAGAAATTATCTTAGATAAACAAAAACTATTTCTGTCCAATTTGGTAAATTTATTCCTGATTTACTATACAATATATTACAGAAATTTATTTTAAAGAACGTTGACTTTTCATTAAACAAATGGATATTAATGCATCATTTTCAATGTAAAACTTAAAACTTGTTTAATCTTAGTCTTACGAGAGGAATTCAGTTTTGCATATATTATAATTTTTCACTTTTAACCAGTTTGATTTTAGAAAAGAGTGATTTCGTAGAATTCCAAGCTCTTCTAACAAACTTAATGCGTTATATGTACTTTGATCTATATTCGAAAAAATATTCAAGTGAAGCATATTTCATAATTAAGTCCATAAATATTTTTTCCTTAAACTAAATATCATTCACATGGAAAATTAATTTAATAATATAAATGTAGCTTCTTCATTCCTTACTCTATATAAAAAATATTTAAAGAGTAATAAATATGATTTAAAAAACAGTTAGCTTTCGCCAAAGCTATGTAATTAGTGTAAAAAAAACATTTATTTTAAGGTCCTTGTAAGTTTCTTATAGACACAAGCTCTAATGAAATCTATTAATTTAATGTTGTTCAATATTTATTATAAAATATGATATATATTTAGCATAACGGAAACATATATCAATTTCCTTTCTTCTATTTCGTAATAGTAATCGATTATTTAAATCATTCTGAGTAGGTTTTTGGAAGAATATAACCACAAACAAGATTACAGACACTAATATTAATTTGTTTTTTCAAGCATCACAAAACAAGAGAATAGATATTCTTGAGAAGCCGATTGATATATTTATTAGAGAGAGATTAGAGTCTCCAACATTCTTAATTTATACATAAAGTTGACTTAAGAAATTCAAGTAATTAACTAATTATTAGTTTTGAGACTTGATGTTTCCAATAACAAAATACTTATTCATAAGATAGCGAAATAAGCCAAAATAATAGATTATTCACCATGATACTGACGTTACCATTAAAAATACTTATATTTATAAAACAAATTATGAAGCCTTAATAATTGATTATTCACGATTATACTGACGTCACCAAAATCATATTAATACTTTAAAATATGGCTTAGGATGTCAAAGCAGAAATAATTTTTACAGAGTGATGTTCTCTTTGTAAACTCACACCACTAGCCCTCATCGCTTTCTAAGATATCCTTATTGTTGAGACTCTTAGAGGTTAGGGGAAAGAATAGGCGGATGTTATCTTAAGGTACTTTCGATTTTTCCAAGCGATTGTCTTCTCTGAAGCACTTTCATTGCCAAGGGACAATGCTGCTGCATCTGAAAAAATAAGGAAGAAAACAAAAAAGGAGTCACCAAAAGAAAACTGATGCGATAATAGAAGTACGAGTTGGAATTTGCATATAACTCCCCAAGGAACAAATAACAATGCAACAATATAAGAGAATTAAACATATTAATTTTATGTATTATGACATTCAATACGCTTAGATACAATTCAATAAAAGTAATGGCAATGTAGAGTACTTATTATTCAACACATCCATGTAAACACATTTCGAAGAAAGTATCCTTCATTAAATGTTATAATTTTCTATTGCTAGCCTGAGTTTGTGAGCTTCGCTCCCTTTCTGTAAATTACAGTCATATTATACCTATGTTATACCAGAGCCTATTTGTATAGCTAGGCTCCATGAGGTGCACAGTTAGTAAGATATTAAGAAAATTGTGGTCACAAATGATTGGCATTTGGACTTCTAATAACCAAATATCAAACTTTTTTGAGCTTCTAGAACACAAAATGCTTCACGTTAAAATGTCGACCACTTTGTTTACCATAGAGTACGTTTCTAGCTGAAAAAGACAATAGGCATTTCTCTACCTAAATCATCATTCAAGATCAAGCATTCTATACCTAAATCATCATTTTGTGTCAAATATTCTAAAGTTATAGGCACAGAATATCCTTCAACATGTGCATGGACAGGTTTTCTGTTAAATAAATCTTTAATTTTATTCAAAACTTCAAACAATTCTTCTCTTAACGGAATTTTCTAATATCTTTTTATAAGTTACAATACCTTTTAATACCGATGACCATTTTGTTACCAAGTCAGTTTGTGTATGATGTAAATCTCCAAAGTCTTCATCTTGCTTTAATATTAAGCCAACATGTGACTTCTCACTACATACGGTCGAAATTATTTTACATGCAATTCTTTCTAACTTCAGGCTTCTGGGTTATTTTTAACTTACATTGGATGAATTATTTCGATTATTACAGCTGTTTCTATGCAGGCATTCGGCAATTTATGCGATGATGCTGATAAAAGCAGGATAATTTTTTTATTGAAGCATTTTTCTCTCATTCTCAAATTATATAGAGAAATCTAACCTCCTTCCAATTTCCCACTTTTTTGGAAGCTATGTCATGCACCTTGCTCAAAATTTCCATTAAATCTTTTAAGTAATTTTTGACAGAGCGAAAAGCAGTTAAGGGAATCTGCAATTTTCTTGTCCATATTCCTTTCAGAAGTAACAATGATCCAGGAGGGATACGTCCATACACCAATTGTAAAAATGACCATCTTGAGGTAGAATGTGGAATTTCCCTGTAGGCAAATAACATATAAGGAAAATTTTTGTCCCGATTGGATCCATTTTCCTGTGTGTTTTTGTTTAACATATTTTTAAGGGTCTTTTTCCAACGCAGTTTAATTTGTGAAAATATATATTCAGTTGGGCCAAATGTTAAATAGAAGATAAAATTTAATCAAATCTTTGATGTTCAATGAATTCTTTCGTCGCATCTATAGGGTCTCATTCTTGAAAACTATCCTGTGTTACATCTAGAATAGCAATAATCTCATCATTATCAGTTACATTTTCCACATTTATCAGATTTCCATCTTCAGTTGAGTCTTAAGAAACATTTTCCTTTAACTTTTTTTCTGATACATTACAAATTAATGTTTACTTTTAAAGTTGTGTAAAATGTCGTATGGGTCAAGTAGTCTATATCAAATTTGTTATACACAGCTAGTTGTTGTTCTAATAGTTTTGAAAAAAAAATTTTTTTAGTTATTTTGTTCACTTTTAAAATTTATTTATGCCAAAAATTATAGTTGTGTAAATTTATTACTAAGTTTTCGAAACTTATGAAAATAGTAAAACTTCAAACGAAATTTCTGCAGTTTTTCCTTAAAAATGCCATTAAAAGGACTGATAATTATTTTTTTATCGTTCAACTGCACATATAAAATATTAATAGAATTTTGTTTCTTTAGCAAGCTATATTGTGTACTGTGAGAAAATTATTCATAATGAATTTTTAAACACTGCATGCATAATGCTTGTTCATATTATTTCCTAAAAAATACATCTAATAGAAGTTTTCAATTATGAAACTACAACTGAATCTGAAATTAAATTATTTCAATCTTCTGTTAGCTCATAAGAAACATTTTCCTTTCACTTTTCTTCGGATACATTACAAATTAATGCTTACTTTTAAAGTTGTGTAAGCTGTCATACTGATCAAGTGGTCATTACCAAATTTATTAGATACAGCTAGTGCTATTTGTATTGGTACATGGAGTCATCTAACTTCCAGTTGAAGATTCTCAAAGGTTTTTTTAGGGCTTTGGGGTAGTTATTTTAGCAGTCAAAACAGTTGACTCAGAATAATTATTTAATTTTGTCGTCCCAAGAATATTACTTTGAGATGTCTGATTAAGATTATTCGTTGAAAAACTCTTATTAAAACAAAAGTCGGACCTGCTATACCACACGAGTAACAAATTGGTTTGAAACTTTGACGTGGTGTTTCTGCTTTGCTATGGAATTGTATCTAGATTTTTAACTGTGTGAGAAATGTGTGATTGGCTTCTCAAATTTTCTTTATGAACAATTACAGTTATTTCCTATTATCTTGGACAATTCCATACTTCCATACTTTTCAGCTAATTGAGAAGGGGATTTCCCTTTAATCCAATCATCCAGAAAATGTTTACTAACCTCCTCAAGTACTTTGTTTCTTAACTTGTTATGTTATCATCTGCTTTATTAAGATTTCAAAATTATTAATTCCTAAATTATTTTAACCATACTTGAAAATTATTCGAAATTTCAAACGTAAAATCTTTCAAAGGTTTATAAAGACTCCTTTGATGCATCGCTGTTTTCTTAGGAAAGCTTTTTATATTCAGTTTGAAGCTCCTTAATAAAGTATTTTTTATGTACAATTATAATCTTCACTGTTTTTCATAGATTTTTGCATGATAAGTTGGACAGTAACAGACGATACGAAAGTTAACCCAATACTCAATTCTTAAAACTCCTATTCCTTTAGCTTGTCTCTCAATTATAAGATTAATAACCACTATGTTATCTGCCTTTAAATCTAGTTCTGGCATCAGTTTGACTTACTAGTGTTATGGAGAAAAAGTATTTTCTTGCTGACGAAAATATTTCTCCTTTTTGTCTTAATTCTTAAATTTTTTTATTTCGAACTCCAATTGCCTCACCCTATCTTTAGCTTTTCTATTTTCATTTGCTTTTCCATAGCTTTTAACTCCTTTAGTTCTGTTTCTTTCCTGGCTTCTAAATCTCTTTGCTTCTCCCTGATTTTTACTTCCCTTAGTTCTCTTTCTTTGATATTTTTAATTATAGTTTCTTGGAAAACTTTATTGAGCTGTTCATCATAAATCTTGATATTAGTGATAAGAATTTTAAGCTCAATTACTTTCGGATTCAGAAACTCACCAAGATTTTCCACTAAACAGGGTAAATCTGTTCTTTTTCATCCCCCATTATAAATACCATGCTTGCCTATTTTAAGTTTTATATTTGGAATGTCTATTTAAAGTGAGTCCAAAATACTCTGTTTATTCAACTCAATACTTTAATTTTCTATTAAATGGTAAGGATAGAAAACATTTTTTTAATATATTATCATTCATTAATTTGCTTTAGGTTTAATTTTATAAGTGTTAAACCTACTCTTTGAAAGATAATTGTTATATAAAAATAGTAATCAATTATTATTTAGTTTACACTTTTTAATCGATAGCAAAGTATGGTATTATTTCAAATAAAATTCTTACACATCTAGGAACAATAAAAATATTCTAGATAAACTTAGAATCTAATTCAATTTCGATTTTGCAATCGAAATCTAATACTAGAAGTTCAGTAAAATATGAAAATTAATCAATATCCAATTTTCTTTTAATTCTTATTTAAACTAAAACAAACTTCATATCCAAATATATTAACATATTATTGAAAGTGCAAAACACAAATTAAGTATAAAATTTTATCTTAATAACCACACAAAAAGCATGGATTTCAAAAACAGAGCTCTATAACTTATTTCTAGAAAGAAAAATTCTGTACAAATTCAATTTCTATTATTTAAACAAATAATATCCTAGAAAATTAATGCAAATATTTTCTAAGATGATGTATAAGTTATCATTACAATCTTGTTGAATGATTTCTTTAACAAAATAAATATTGTATATCATAACTCTCATGAAGATTTAAGCGGACGATTATAAGTCATTACTCAATGCTCAATTAATATTGTAAATTTACTAAATATCAAAACTGTTTTGATGAAAAAGTATGAATAATCTAAAACAAAATAGAATTTCAATACTTTAAAAAAAAACACTATGATCGATAATTTGTTCATGCATATGAGTTAAAAATCTAAAATTACTTAACAATTATACGGGGAGCATGCACATAAAAATTAAAGAGCTCTCCCCTATACAATCCATAACGATTAAGCGTCACTGATTTTCCTCTTTCTATTTCTAAGAAGTAATTCATTTCTTTATCAATTTATATAGGTCTTCTTGGAGGAATAATTGCAAGCAAAATTACATGTGCAAATTTTAATTTATCTTTCTGAGCATTATAAAACTAAACAAGTATTTGAAATCAAATATGGCTTGATAAGCCGATAGATATATTTATGAGAGACTGGTGTTTCACACTTTCATTATTTATATATAAAGCTGGCTTAAAACGCCAAAATAATTAAATCATTAATTTCGGACTTGGTGTCTCGAAAAAAACAAAACATATATTCATAAAAATGCTTTTAGATAGCCTAAATAATTTGTTAATTAGTTTTCATGAAACTAATATCTCAAAATACTACTTTTAAATATGACTTAAGCCAAAACAGAACTTTTAGTGATAAAGCAATATCCTCTCTGTACATGCATATTGCTAGCCCTCGCCATGTTCTACACTATCCTTTTTTTTTTTTTTTTGAGTCACCAAGAAGGGTGAAGGAAGGAAATGCCGGATGTTGTCTTAAGTACTTTTGATTTTTTACAAATATTCAAACATTTATAAAACTATAAACTAAATACATAATCGTATTTAAAAGGGTTTAATTTTTTTTTGTAAAATAACTTTTGAAATAAAAATTCAACTCAAAATAACATTTTACATGTTTCAAAATTGCTAACGTGTTTTGCAATATAATTTTAGTAATTTCGGGATTTATTTTATTTTGAATTTTAAAAGTGCTAACTCAAACTGTAAGCCTTTTTTTAAATTCTATTTTTTTTTTTTTTTTTTTTTTTGAAAATGATAACTTTTTTTTAATGAAAGAAATTTTATTTAATAACTTAAATTATTAGAAAAACTAGATTAATATTTTATGATCATGTTTTATTAACGATTTTAAATTGCAATACCTTGATAGATTATCAAGTACATTGCATAATCTATGTCTTGAATATGCAGCTATATTTATCAGGCATTACTTATAAATAGTTTTAAAATTTCATATTTATTAACAAATTAATTGTAGAAAATAAAATATTAGATACTGCAAAGGTTCTATTCCATATCTTTATGAATCTTTTTTAAATCCCTATTGAATTAGTATTTGAAAAACAAAATTTCTTTATTTGTAAGCCAATGATAATTTAATTCAGAAAAGAAAGGCTTACCTAATAGCATCATTTATAGAAAATATTATTTCCAAATTTAAAATTGAACGTAATTTAAAAAGAAATCCTGACATAAGTAACAGGAAAATGAAAAGATTTGCTGATGAATATGAATTTAAAATAAGCTTCTATGAAAAGGAAGCCACATGTCACTGAATTTAAAATGAAATTAACCAATCTAAAATGACAAAAAATCAATATATTTTACTTTGTATAAAGAAAGTAGTATTGGTTTGACATTTAAGTTAGATAATTTAATTTTACATTATAAACAAAGATGCTGTAGTATACTTGTTTGTAAAATGTTTTTTTAAATGGATGTTTTGTTCTATAATTGAGCATATTAAAAACTAATGAGTTAGACTACTTGCAATGAATTTTGAAAGTCTTCATATTAATTAAAAAATATCAGTAATAACAGAAAAGGTTTATAAAAATGAAAATCCTTAAATTAAATAACATAAACAATATGAGCTTTCATTTATGTGTATCTATATATATATAAATTAAAAAATATTATTATTTGAAATAAATGAATTAATTAAACAGATTTAAAATTTTCGCATACAATGTTACCTCTTACTTTCATTATTGTATAGCCAATTATTAAAAGAAAAAAAACCTTTACATTATCAGTAATTTAAACTTATTAAAAGGGCAAAATATTATATATAATAAGTATTATGTTAATTCACAAATTTGGGTTGAATATTGATTATGAATTGCTTGAATTTTAGCGGATATAAGTATTTTCTATGAAACATTCAAAGCACTTTGTAGTAATATTTAAATTTAATTGCCATACTAACTTTTGATTTCATTTATAAAGTAGTTAAAATATATTTCAGTAAACGAAATGAGAAATATTTTTATGAAAAATATTTCTGATTTACTCAAATTAAGCATGATGAAAAAACTCGCTGCATCTGTGTGCAAATGACTATATCCCTTTGCAAAATTCCGAAAAATTTGGCAATCACTCTATATCAAAAAACTACGGTATTATTCTTGATGATTCATCGTCAAGAGACGACACATCATGCATTGAACACTACAATTTATGATCTCAAATTTACTTTTTTATCGGAAAAATAATTTCTTTTATTGCCTTCGTGAAAAGAATCCTTCACGTAAGAAGAGGGACATTACGAAATCGAAATCCTTTCAGACAGTTTCCTTAAAATAGGAGTCATTACATCTTTTCTTTCGTTATATCAAATTATTCCTCCCACCTTTCTGCATTCCACCTGACCCTCTCTCCCCTCTCTTTACTCATCATACCATTGCTACAATATGTTTCTTTCCGACTATTGCTCCACTGTTATATTCTTCTAGGATTCATTCATAAAATAGCGATTTAGTTTTGAAGAGGGAAATGAAGAATAAAAAAAATGACCCTTCATTATTCCAGCCCAACCTCTTCGTTGTAAGCGAGTTCAAGAACAACTTCAAGGCTTATGAAGAAAAAAAAAGGAAAATGCCTTTTCATAAATTGTTCGGGTCATAAAAATAAAGAAATGGACGTGTCATTCTTAAAACAAGGTTGGTCATTAAAGAAAAAGCTTTTCATAAGAGAGCCATGCTAGCAAAAGAAAGATGCAAAAGCGGAAGAAAAATTAGTATTTTCAGTTTTTCTTACGAGCTCTTAAGAGAGATTTTTCTTTTTGATTAAAATTTGTGGCTTTTTCCTTAATATATTTTAGAAGCAGTTAATCATGATTAAATAAACCTGTCTTTAAATAGCATTGATAATTCAATTGAAATATGACGCGTAAGTGCTTGTCGGAAAGTTTAATGCCTTCATAAATTGTGTATATGACTATTAATTGGTTATTATGAATACACTTTAAGGCACTAATTTGTCAAAGAATTTAATAAACATGCAAAATATTCATTTAAAATTTTCATGAACAAATTGTGTATTGTTTAATGTATGAGAAATAAGAATACTTAGTTAATATTTTTCTTTTTAAAATAACGTACATTTAGCTATGAATTTTATTTATTCTTCTAAGAATTGATTTTTTATAAGGAAAATTGTTGCGACATTTATTGTATTCTGTTTTATTTCAAGATTAGTAAGATAATATTCATTAATTTTTTATTTTTATGAATTTTTAATTAAATTTTTGTTTTTCTCTTGAATTAATATATTATGTTAAAAAACTGCTGATGCAGATAACATTGCAAGAAATGCTTCAAAATAAACTTGAAAACCATTGAAAAATAATTGTACGAAAGAAACGTAGTGTAGTATCTATCTATATATACATAAGTGTTTATCGATTTTTAATGATATTGAATGAATAAATATACTTAATTTCTTTAGCATAATGGATTCAAATCTCAAACAAAGAAAAATATGTTTATGATAAATATTTCTTTTCTTTTGATTCAAGAAAAAATATTTATAAGTTTAATATCAATATTATAATTGAAGTTTTGGTTGTTGTGTAACAATAATGATTTTTTTAAACTAAAAAAGCAGCAGAAGAGTTCATAACAAATCTTACAAATTATATCTGAGTGTACATTCCCAATTTGCAGCTGAATACCAAGTCGTTCAGTTCAACAGTTTGTGATTTCAATTTTCACCTTATGCTCAGATATTTATGACAGGATATAATATTTTTGAAGGTCAAGGTCCTAATTGAATAAATTTCCTATACAATGAATGATCCTACAAGGATAATTAAACGTGAGTTCTATTAACGCTTAAGAAACATGCATAAAGTTTGTCCTGGAATGACATAGATTTTATTCTTCAGTAATTCTTTATTTTTAACAACTTCAAATTTAAATTTCTTTTGAAACTTATTTTTTCATTTGATTTTGCAGATGTGCCTCAACTCAATTTGCGACTCGGCAGCAAATTACGTCATTCAAACATTCTTGAAGGTAATGATGTGTATTTTGAATGCAATATTCGAGCAAACCCTTGGGTGTCAGAAACAGGATGGAAGTTTGAAGGTCATGAACTGGTCACAAATATATCTGCAGGGGTGATAGTGAGCAATCAATCACTTGTACTTCAGAAAGTCCACAGAATTAATAGAGGTCGATATAGCTGTACTGCCACAAATAGTGAAGGAACGGGAGAAAGTAACCATGTTTATCTTAGAGTACAATGTAAGTATGCTTAGTATTTCATATAAAACACATATTTAACGTCCATGAATTTTGCTTAACAAACGTTTGTATTTTAGATATGAAATATAAACTTTGTTAAGCAAAATTCATGGACGTTAAATATGTGTTTTATATGAAA
>JAPDSC010003322.1:0-12124 GCA_026290005.1 Latrodectus geometricus
AATAAATAACATAATATATAAAAAAATGTAAATTATAAGCATAATTATAAATTAGTGAATTTTGTCATAAAAAGATTAATAAGATTGGAATCTGAATAGTCAGGAAAAACTTTCAAATCAAATTTCAAATTTTTGCAAAACACTTAGGAGAAGATTATATTTTTCTTTTATTAGTGTTTCATTAAGGTTTGTACTGGAAAAAAGAATACTCCAACTAAACACAGAAAACAGGGACTTTCAATTTGTACATCTATTTCTTAAATTGGAACCATTTTAATCTATAAATCAGATCACATATGAAAATTTGATCGTTCGATTTGAATTACTTTAGAAAAGTGGCAGGAGAGCGCTCATAGTAGAAAAATCTCAGGTTCAATCTAAGCCGCTACTGAACATCAGCGAGGGATGTTACCTCTTAGTCTTCTGAACCCACGTATTTTTGGAATGTATGTTTAGAAATTTTTTGTCTTTTTTTCTAACTCTGAATTTGACCTTCTTTCTATAAAAAGACTTCTAAGAAAACATTCAATATAGTTGACAGTAAAATGCCTCATAGTAACTAAAATGCCAAAATATTTATCTATTTTTGTAATATAATAGTGACTAATCGTAACTAAGCTTATATTTCGAAATGGCGTAGCTTTAATATCAAGCCATGTGGAATAGATGATAAAGTCAAATTCTAAACATACAATTTTCTGATGTAATCAAAAAAACTGTTATACAAATGTTAATGATAAAATTAAAGCCTTGAAGGCTAGTATATGCCTCTATTTGCGCAGTAATATTTTACACATTAAGTTGTATTTATGTTGCGGTTTGATGATTCATATGCATTTGTTAATTTTGAAATATCTCAGGAACACAATTAAAACTTGCTGTCATCCTGTTTTCAGTTAAAAACAAAATTGACAAAGTTTTATTATCACCAATTTATTTGTAATTAGATCTATATTGATCATCGTTATTTTCATATCAAATACAAGATTATTAAATCTGTAAAATCATATGAGGATCATCTCTAACAAATGCAGTGAGATTTAACAACAGTCATAACAAAACATCAATTATAACAAAAAGAATTTTTAATTAATTCACATTTTGGTTTGTTAGTAATAAAATTGTATGTAAAATTTACCATTGTGCTTCCAACTTTTCGGCAAAACGTATGAAATGAAAATCTTTGTTAATTTTTTTGATTGGTAACTAAATAATTATCGTAAAAATTATTATAATTTAATCATAAAATAAGATTATTTTTGATTTAGATGCATGCAATACATTTTTTTAAACTATTTTGCTCAAAAGTTTTATTATAAATGCTAATGTGTATATATTTCATTTTAATTTAAACGCCTTTTCTGCCCATATTTATATTTAATTTCTTTTCATTCTTAACTCATTGAAGATCATTTTACAAAAACAATTATCATATCATAAGTTAATAATCTTTACCATAAAGCATATTTTTTATCTCACCGGAACAAATGAAAGTATAGTTATTTTTTCCTAATATATAATCATATGATAATGGAAATGGCTTGGAAAAATGCAAGATACTTATCATTATTTCGTTTGTTTTACGGGTAAAAGAATAATTGGTAGAATAGACAATATATGATTCCTATAATTCTTTGTCATATGTTCTTTCTCCTTAAAAAGTTAGCTTCATCCAAAGTAGAATCTTTTGTGACAAAGGAATAAATCCGACATCATGGTACAGCTAGCTAAAAGTTTTGATTGTGTATATCATAATTAATCATATTGTGAAATTAATAACAGGCATTATAATAAGGGAATCAAGGATTTGTAATTATAATTTCATTTCGGTGTGTGTGTGTAAGTGAATCTTAATTCTACAATTAATTTTTGCACATGGGTGTTAACTAAAGCAGAACTTAAAATTACTCCTAATATATCCAACAGTCAATGACTGATATTGAAACAGAACCCTGGAATCGAAAATCTGCTCTTTAATCTCGTGTGGCCAAAAATTCAACACATTAACAGTTTTTATATATAATGCTTTCATATAGTTACTTAATTATGTCTCAAAGTAAGCATGTAAAAATTCATTTGTGAAGTATTAGATTTTTTGTAACTCCAAATATATTGTATACAAAAGTACTGTATGTTTTTTGTACGTTTTTTTAACGCACGCACAACTTATTAGTAATTCCTATGAAAAAACGTGTTTGATATTCGTTTTAAAATAATATGAAACTTGTTTTTTTGTTAAAATAGCCAGAAACCTAGAAATTCGTAAACACTTAGATAATTAATTTAAAGATAAAATATTTTATTTATCTTTAATTTAATTTCTAGGTATTTACTAACAGAACCGTAATTGTATTTCTAAAATATTTTAATCAATAATTCTTCTTGTATATAATATTTCATTTGTAATAAAATTTTCCATTCCCGGTAAAGATTTTTAGACATTTCAAAATGATCAAAAACAGTGTTCTTAATTATCTAAACTTGAAAAATTAGAGATATAGTAGGCAGAAAAGCATTATTTTTATTTTTAAAGTCAGCAGGGTTTATCAATAATACTAATAATTAATAATTCTATTAGAAATACTTTTCTGATATTCGTTTTAATATAATGCGAAACTTACTATTTTATGTTTAAAAAGTTTATTGATCTTTCATAATAGAACCATTATTACACAGTCCTAATTTTATTATATTTGGTAAAGAAATTAAGAAATGATAAATTTATCAGTATCAACATTTCTAATTATCTAGAATAATCTTTACCTGCTATCTATTTAGTAGCAAACGATGCGTTAAAATTGCTCTTTACCCATTTTCAAAATTCGATAGATGATCCAAGTCCAAGTTAAAATTATTCTTTAAATTCTTAGACACGTGGCTGCTTACACAACTTCACGAGAATAAAATAAACATTCCCCCTACTAACCAACATGGAAAATTCAAATATGGCACGTGCTTGATACTCTAAATGATAACCAGTGCACAGAAAAAAAATCATATTCCTTTGAGCTCTTTATTCAAATAAAATTTATTCAAAGAAGTTTCAAAAATATTTGCTGGTAATTTAAAGTTGTTTTGTGCGTGTTATATTTATATTTTGTTAAGGATTTTAATACAACATAATTTTAATTTTATATATCTGTCTTTTGTCCATATATATTTTGTTCATTCTCATTTGAAAAGCATTTGTTTTTGTTTGCAAAAATAAAGATTTAGTTCTATAAATTCTAAATTGTTATAAAACTGAAAATTTTTGTATTCAGATTTTAATTTTTTTTTAAAAAATATGTATTTTTGGAAAAAAGTATTTTTTTTTTTTTTAAAATATCTTTAAATCATAAAAAGAAATAAATTATTTACACAAATAAATCAAAAATATGATAATATTTTTGATTTTAATAAATGCTTGTGTGTTTTAATAAATGTTTTTGTGTTTTAATAAATGCTTTTATTATTTAATTGCAAGAATTCTTGTTAAATTAAATTTTAATATCACACTGATTGTCAAAATTTATATTTGTACTGACTCTTTTCTATTAAACAAATATTTTTAATAATTTTAATGTAAGTTAACATGCCTAAGCTGCGGAAAAAATAGCTTTATAATAAGCAGTGAATTTTTCGTAAGTCAAGAAATAATTAGTCACAAAATCAGTGTAATCACTATTCAAAAAATTTAATTTGATAAAAATAAACATTTTTGTTGAAAAATGTAGAAATAATAAACTATTTTTAGATTATGGGATTGAAACATTCAGTTAAATTAAGGATAAAACTATTATTAAATCCTCTTTCATTATAAATACTTCCTTAATCTTCTATACTGAGATATAAGTTAAGTCATGTTTTATTGTTATATTTGTATGTATATCAACATATTTCAATAACTTATTTGAAATATCAATCTACAACTATGTGATAATATGATAAACAGAACCCTAATGAATATGCACTTATGTTTTCTATGTTATTGTATTTAAATTGTGAATTTAAGTACTCATCATTTGTTTCGTTCGTTTATTAATTTATACTTTCATTCATAGGTATCGAGTAAAATTAGGTAATTATTTTGTTTTTAATTCTACAAAATATCTGAAACTAAATTTTTCTAAGAGTAAAGTTCTAACCTAAGGCTAAGATCTAAAGATAAACAACTGAAGCGTCTGTTATGCTTCACCGAAAACACAGCTGCGTTTCTGTTAAAATACAGCTAAAATTCTATAGAAAGAAAGTATTCCATTGACTGAAAACAATTGAGTGTCAATTGTTACATCAGGAACTTAGACAGCAAAACAATGTTTCGTCGTTAAGGTATAGGGGTAAACAACTTTAAGGGAAATCTAAATAAGTACATTCAATAAAAAAAACTACTTTTTTCTTTAACATTAAAATTAAATAGCACTTTACAGTTTAAATTTTTTAGACTATAATGAAAGAGAGATTTCTTTTATTTATAAAAAAATAATTAATACCAAATATTTGGGTGCTAAGTATAAAATGGCTTCTTTAGAAGTATGAAGAATTGGAGATGAAATATTTAGTAATTAATATGAAACATTGTAAACAAATATAGCAAGTGTATCAATAACTGAATCTGAAGCTAGTAATTTAATACTTACTGTAAACATTATAGAAAGAAACAAACATCATTGTGATTTCAACTAAAACCACTGTATTACTTTTGAAATAAGACTGTGAATTTTAAAATTCTTTTCTACGAATGATATACAAATCTACTAATCTACGAATATATAAGAAAAAAATAAAAGTAAAAATAGAAGAAATGAAGACAAAAACTTTTCACATTAATCGATAATTATATAATTTTAAAACTTCATAAAATTATTTAAAAAATATTTTCTGTGTTAATTTTTAACTATTTTTAAATAATTATAGTTCAGATTGATGAAGAAAAATTTCTTGTAGTAAAAATTAAAATTTATAAGGACAATTTCTTTTCTATGACAAAAAATTCCATGTATATTTTCTCATAATAATACACTTTTCTAATCAACATAATTATAAATAATGTTAATTAAAAGAATTGTTTCACATTTCTTTAAAATCTGTTAAGAGCAATTTGATGATTTTTTGTAAATTTAAAAGTAGTTATAAATATATTTGTGTATAAATATATTAAGGTAGTTGAAGCTTGAGATTTTGTTAGCTAAATTTTACATCTTGAAACAGTTTTGGGGTTTAGGGGATTTTAAAATTTTGCTGTCGATTGTAATATTTTTAGAAATTATATTTACAACCATATTACTTCTTTGTAAATAATAAATTTTTCCAAACAATTTATCAAAATGAATAATTGGGATATTTTATTTAAATTCATTTATCTGTGTGAAACAACAAATTTCAGTTTTTGTTGAAGATATTTGTCATCATATGATTTTTAAATGATTTATTTTGTGAGGTTCTGTATAATTTAAATTAGCTAAAATATATTCAACTTTAGACTACTGCCTTTTAAGGAAATATTAAATCAAAGTAACAAATATATATTCGAAAGAGATTGCCAAATCTGAAACTCACAATGTAAAACTATAAAATTTATGGGAATGGACCAACTTTCAATGGCAATATTTATTAACATTTGTAGTCAAAGCATCGGTTGTAAATTTCCGTCCATCAGCAAGACTTATCAACAATGTTTCATTTTCGAACCAAGGCGTTCTTTCTTCCAGTATCTGATAGATCAGTTTGCTCATGCTATGACATTTAAATAGTTTATAAGGGTTTTAAAAATTGGTTCATACGTGATGTAGTTTTAAGAAAATTCATGGGAGCATTCGTAATAACAAAATTATCAGCCTTATTTGAAACATTGCAAGTAGGACATTTTGGGTTTATGTAGAATGAGGTGCCATAACCATAACACTTCACGAAAGATGAGACATCAGATTTCTTTTTTCTACGTGAAAAGATTTTTCGGTAACCTTTGCTTCTTATCCTTTCTTTCCTTACGAAAATTACTCGAAGACGTTTTTCCCCCATTGTTTCTAAAATTAATTCTTTTAAATTTTGAGATGATTTATTTTTGTCTTTAAGATAATCTTCTCTTATTACATCAAAGGATTCTAAGTTCTCTATTAGAACGAAAGGATCAACATATTTTCATCACTCATGCATGAAATTTTTCTAAAACACGGGTGAACCTTTTCTTATTTGGATCAACAACAATAAGATTAGATAGTTTTTTAAATGCTTTATAATTAGTTAGGTAAGCCCTCCCCCAAAATAATTTTAACTCAAATGTAAAATCTTTGCACGTGCAATTTGGTGGTATTCGATAATGTTCTAAATCTTTGTGCATTTAATTAAAAACCTTTCAAAAGAACATTCTTAATATGTTCAAAATCATATGCCTTATCCAATAGTTCTTGGGATATTACTATTTCTTCATGGAAATTAGTATAAAGATAAAAAATCCATAAGCAATATGACATTTTTAAGATCCAATAAAATTAAATATAGCTGCAATAAGCTTAAATATTAACATTGATACCTACTTTTGAGTTTAAATATTGTAACGATGTTTAAATATATATTTTCGGACATCGTCTTCTGCAGCAGAACTATTTGTCGATTTGCTTTGCAAGTTTTTCATTTCGAGTTGAATTTTGAGTTTTTCAAGTTCAAACTGGTGTTCAGCTCTAATTTTATATAATTTTTACTCTATATATCTTTCTTCAATTAAACTAATTTTCATTTAGTCTAGGTGTTTTTCTCGAGCAAATTTCTTTCTTTTTTAATTGTGTTTAATAATGCTATCTAAAATTTGATGTCGAATTTCTAACTCTTCAGAGTCACATATCTTAAATTGACAATAGTAAAGTCTTCACATACAGCCTTACCTAGTTCTCGAGCTAAAATTTGAAGTTCTTTATTCCCTTTTGTAATGAAACCTATTTTCCCTTAAAAAGGCCGTGGATTTGAAATTTCACTTAAAAATGTGTCTACAAAATTCTCTATTACCTATTTGTTTTTCTTATAACAAAGTTAAAAATTAATACGTTTTTTCTAGTATAATTATAGAATTAAAACTACTTCTTAAACAAAATTATCAATTGAAATACAGTAAGAGAATTTTAGGTTTTAAATCATATTCCAAATGGAACTTATTTTTAAGACAATTAGTATGTTACAAAATGTAATGTGTGTTAAATTAATTCAAAATGGAAAATTAAAACATAAGTTAATACTGTTATATCAATAATTATTTTAGCAAATGTAAGATTAATATTGATTTAAAAAAATCTGTATCAAACACTAAATACCTTTAAATTTAAGAAATAAATCAAATCAATATATTCATTATTTCATCAACTTTAAAGGATATTTGTCATAATCTTTAATGAAAATAAATTCAAAATATGATATACTTTTGCTTAAAACGACCACAGAATACCATGCAGTAATAAATAACTAAATATTTAAAATACTATTTTGAGAATAAACAAATGTAATGTTTTAATACTATTTACATCTTGCTCAACACAATCAAATTATTACTAATATTAATAACAATATATTTCAAGATACCAATTAGAGTGTCATTTTTCAAAATATTTCTTGTTAAAATAACTATCAACACTGAGTATAAAAAAATTAACATAATGCAATAAAACGTAACACATTTTTCTAAACTGTTAAAGAAAAATATTAGCATTATATTAGCTACTATTCAAAAGAATCAATGCAAGTTATCATGGAAAATAATCAACTGATTTTAAATGAAAACATTTTTATGCAAACAAAAACAATAGCCTTAACTATTAAACATTATTCTATAAATCATTTCATATGTGAAAACATTAATAATAATAAATATTAATTCAATAATAGTAAATAAAAGAAATTAATTGTATCACATTCAAAACGGTTTAAAAATTACAAAATTTTCATCAAAAAAAATTGCTGAACATAATTGTTTTCTTACCATAGCTCTTAAGATTTTGCTACATAAATTTTTGACAAAACTTTCTTATTATAATACATTTTTAAATAAAAATATCTTTCATCAAATAATATTAAATCTTTTTATATGCTCATTTATAAATACCCTCATTACTAATGATACAAAAATCACTTTTTTTCCTATGGAAACAAAACATATTATATTATAAGATTTTAAAACATTAAAAAAATCAAAACTATTTCAGAATTTTAGTTTTAAATACATCTTTAAAATACAATGAGTGATCACCATTGCTCAAATAATTATCTTTAATATTTAAATTCTGTAATAATTTTGAATTTCAACTACAACTTTTATTACAATCTTAAATATTTTGTTTTTAATTTAAAGTAACAAAACTACGAACATTTATAAAAAACTTATACTCGTCTATTATAAATGTTCGGGTAATTAATCTATAACAAATTGTTTGATACTGTCTTGGGCACCACTTGTAAGTTTTTCAACTAGACTACAAAAAGAACAGTATTTAATTAAACATTTTAATGAACAAACACAAAAAAACAATAGCTTCAAAATAGAGTACGAATTAATTAATTGTATTCTACAATTAGCAACAACAAATAATTCTTACTAAAAGAGAACAAAATGAAATTATAGATTGACATCAAAGCAGAGCAGGGTGTTCTGAAATGTTCTTCCAACACGCACTGAAGAGAGGAATCAACTGCACAACTGTTAATATGAGATTTTGAAAAACATTGTTCTAGCCCATAAAAATATAGTCTTTTATAGTTGTGCTGTCTGTTCGCACCAATAGCAAGTATTCCCATTAGGATAATTCTTACAGTCCGAAATTTTTAATTCGTATCAATCTGAAAAGTCTTGAAGTTTAGAAATTGCAGTATTTATATTGATTCTATGATTAATCAAAACATCTATATTTGTTTTTTAACGAAAAAATATAGACATCGATATTCCCATCGATTATATATAGATAAACTTATATTTGATAAAATAGTCCATATAATTAATTCAGTTATGAAGATTACTTATTCTTCATAATACTCATATGGGAAATACTGTTACTCATATGGAAGTTTACAAGATATGAGAACATAAAAAATATCCTCATCTGGTTTTATTTTAAAGATTATTTCTTTCAGATGTTCTTTGAAAAAATATTTTGATGTGCAATATTGTTGTTAGCTCATGATTAAGATAAAATAAAAGAAAACAAATTTTATCAGGGAAAGGGAGCCGTAAAAAATTTAAAAGCTCCATAAAAAAGAGAAATTTAATAAATATAAAACATAAAGATAATTCCCATCATTAGCTCATATTTAATACTTCTCATTTATGAATGGATAAATATTAAAGTATTATCTAGAGATTTTTCTCCTTATACAAATATCAAAATGATATGGTACTTAATATACTTTATGATAATGAAACGTGACTCGTTTTATATCTAGATATTCTCAAATAAATTTCTCCCATATGAGTACTTCTTAGTAATAAGTTAGCAAATTTTATTTGCCACATTGAATTAGTTCCTTTGTTTCAACCACTATTGTTATAAGAGATGGCATTGCAACACTGAGGAGTATTTTAATGCCTTTAGATATCTCTTATTACAACGTGTATGGAGTAAAACTTGAATTGCCTAACTAATTCAAGTTACACTCAATTTGTTCCGTAAATGCGGGCCTATTTAAATTCCTAGATTTCCATCATGGATTGCTTTAAACTCTTTTAAAAACTTGAATAAAAATAAACAAAACAAGAGGAAAGTTTACATTTTCTTCTCCTTGATTTCCTTGTATTATTTAAAATAATTCAATTCTTTAAATCTAACATTCAGTTTGAGCTTCATAAAATTATTGATATTTCCGTTAATATTTTGAGTGTTAATTTATGTGTTTATTGATACATTTTATATTAATTAAAATGTGAAATAACTTTACTATATTTTTCTTAAAATATTAAACTCATGATTACTTGCATTGCAATATTAAAATATACAGTTTAGATGGGCAATAACGTTTAGTGTCTTCAATCATTAAAATAATATAGAATCTTTCAGAGTCTACAATAGCAGCAAAATTTTTAAATTTTAAGAAAATTATACTTGTACAATAAATTATCTAATAATGGAATTAATTTAAAGTTGCAATATATTTTTAATGGATATATATTAGTCAGCAATATAGTTACACAGTAAAAATTATTATAATATTATTAGAAAAACATGCCTCAAAGTATTATAATATTTTAAGAGCATTTTGAGATTTGACCAATTCTGAAACACAAGTTAACGCAATTCCGTATTAAAGTATGAGTATTTGAATAAAAAAATTTATCTAAACATTTCTTATTATTTATGTTATTTTGTAGTCATAGAATCTTCTATTAAATTTTTTAGAATATTGAAAATTCCAGGAATATCTTAAATATAACTTTCTTAGTTAATAATACATTTCCCGATATTGAAAATGCAGCATAAAGGAAGAGTTGCCAGGAAGTGACGAAACTTGGCCAACAAATAGATACAGTAAGTGATCTGTATTTCGAAATTATATACATAATAAAGAGAAAGAACAGGGTCTGGTCAGTAGGCTGTAAGACCACCGTGGACGGCTAAGCACGAAGCAACACGCCTAGCACAAGATCAATGAGAGAACGGATGGCGTTTTGAGAAATGGTTCTCCATTCCTGTAAACCATTTGCCAAAGTGAATCTTTTGAAGGAGGCAGTGGCAGGGTCTGCAAGCATATCCCAAACTTGTTCGATTGGTGAGAGATCTGGCGAGCACCATGGTCAGGGAAAGAGTTGTACATCTTGAAGGGCACGTTGGCTGATGCGATCAATGTGCGGTCGGACTTCATCTCGCTGATAAAGGACATTGGGCATCCCCGGAAATAGGGGAGTCTCACTGGCCGCAGCACATCAGCCACGCAAGGCTGGGCTGTCATATTGCTGCTGTGTATACGAACTAGAGGAGACCTGGAATCAAACGCAATGATGCTTCAAATAATGATACCCCATTATCACCCGTTCCACAATTGTTTTTTGACCTGTCTCCACGTTGACACTACTTTCGTGCGCGGTAACTATCACTGAAGAAACAGAGCCGTGACTCATCTGAAAAAATGATCATGTACCAGTCACATCAATTTAATCCGGCACCTTTCCCAAAGTTGGCGCCTATGCTGTGTGGTCAATTGTAGTCTACTTAACCGACGCCATGAGCGAAGTCACTAGCAACCAATCGATGGGAAATGATTCTGCTCGATATAGGGGAGCATCAAAGTTGTCTTGCACATGCTGCAGAATTTCATTAAAAGTGCTTTGTGTGGCAGCCGCCATCTCCTGTTGGATGGTTTGATCCACGCGTGCTGATATCACTCTGATTGAATAAACAATCCTTGTTCCAACCATCTTCACCGCAGTCGGTACACTGTTTCTATGAGCAGCAAACTCCAACCTGCTCTGCTGAGTCTCATCACCATGCCTCTCGTAAACTGATTTGTCTGCTGTAACTGACTCCATAGACGATGGCCTGGCATTCTCTGCAATTACAGGCGTCCTATGTGAAAAGAACAAACATTCAAAGATTATTTTCTAAGCAAAAATAACGAGGCAAATATTGCCCACTCTTCCGATTTCCTCAACTTATATTTTTACCCTAAGAGCGCTGGAGAGCCAAGTGTCACATCATTTGGATAACTTAGTAAAGTGCGGCTAAACTAAAATTTGCAAAATTTTCTGGCCACTCCTTCTTGATGTTGCATTTTCAATGTCGGTAGTGTAACTTTAAAAATTAATTAAGAAATTAACCAGTAGTTCATAAATTAGGAAAAATCAGCGAAAACAATATTTAAATGCTTAAGTCTTTTATTTAACTTCATACCAAGTGTGATCCATCATAAAAAGGGAGTACAAACTGTCTGGAATCTTATAAATGACGAAATAAGGCGTTTTCTTCTTGCAAAACTCAAAACAAAGATGTAGATTTCCCATCATGAAAAGAAAAGTTGTCAATTATTGCCACATTGATAGAATAAAAACATTTTTTGTCAGGAAATGGTTTTAATGTTATGAATTTTTTAACAATCAATAGTAAAATAATTACTGTTTTTACAATTATTTTATAAAAACTCTGGGTAAAATTCTTATAGTACTTAAGATAAATTTAAT
>JAPDSC010003334.1:0-21028 GCA_026290005.1 Latrodectus geometricus
TCCTAATTGCCGCAGTTTGTAAATTTTAATTTGATTTATAATAATATAAAGGAAACAATTTTATTGTGTAAAATCACAGTACGTTAAACTTGACATCTAATTATTTTCTTTAAAAATAAAGAGAAACTTTCTATAAATAAAGGGAACAGAAAAGACATTTCGGGAGATTTATCTCATTTTACCTCAAAGACTTCATAAAGATAGAATAATGAGTTTTCGGGAGATTAAGAAAGAAACAAAATAAACAATATTGAACAATTGAAAAGTGTATGGAATGAGAAACAATAGAAAGATAATAAAAGGGGATAGAAAAAGGTAGCTTTTATGGGAAAAGATTGAATTCCTTAATTAAAGACTAGGATCATAATGATTGAAATTCCATAACAGTTAGAAAACATTTAATTATGTTGCATCTAGAATGTATAGGATTTTAAGAGTAAATAATGATGTTATACAGTGGAAGTTAATATCATCAAAGTATGAAAATAAAAAAAAATATCAAAGCTCAAAATTAATCTAGAAGTTTTAAGTCCCCATTCCTACGAAAAACTACCAAAATAAATCAAGCTTTCTTTTACGCGAAATATATTCAGGAGAATTACACGAAGAAAATATTTATCACCAGTAAATACAAAATTAAAAGGCGCCTCTTAATAACTTGCTTAATCTTGAAAGCATCATTGAGCTAATGAAGTTTCTTTTCTATAGTTAGCTCTGAACAGTGATATCCAAAGCAATTCTTCTAATATTCATGAGATAATGATTAAAGAAATGTTTATTCATTATTAAATATATTAAAATTACATTTGGAGATTACATTTTTACTAAAAATCGTAATTCAGAAAAAATGATTTTTTTTAAATGTTATATTTACATAATGTTAAATTGGAAACTAAACAATTATTATTAAACATAATATATAGTATGTATATATCTATGATATTTTAATGAAATCAAGATAGATAAATTCTTGTTTCTTAGAAATTTATTTAGTAACGTCAATCGTTTTATAAATTATCTAATATAATTTAAAATAATTTATATTGCATGGTAGATTAACTTAATATGCAAATAGCATTAATGTAATAATTTTTATGGAAAAGTTTTAGACGACTTATATTGCAGGTTATATGTCCAATAGAGTAGAGGCAATACTTGCTATGTTGTCTGTAGTGAGTATTGGTGCTATTTGGACTGGAGCATTACCACAATTAGGAGCAAAGGTAATGTTTTTTATTATTTCTTATTATATAAATGAAACATCACTGGTTATTTACTATATTTCTACACAAAAATATTTTAATTATTTTATCAATGCTGGGCAATAATAAACTTAATTGGGAAATCAGTTTACAACTTGACATGATACAAATGAAACGAATTTCTTAGTAAAAAGTATAATTGTTTAATTTATATTAAGACTGCTATAAAATTTTATGAAGGTATTTGAAAAATTGATAGGTTTGAAATAAAGTATTTTGTTTCTAATATTCCAATTCAAGTTAATTTAGGAAACTGTATTTTCACTTAAATTAATAACTATAAATTCGTGTTATAGTAATAGCTGAAAAAAATAATTTTGATAAGCAATATATTTTGTTGTAAAATAATTATATTATCCATCTACTTACCTTTAGACTTTTTTTATATATTAGCTTTTTATATATTTTTAGCTTTTTATATTTTAAACATTGTTTACCTATGCTTTTATAACGAGATAGAATAAAAATTATAAATTCAAATAGAGATAATTATAAGCTGGAAGATAACGATTTATTTTTTAATTTTTGCATTGATTTTTACCTTAAAATTAATAATTAAGTTAACGATATTTAGAGAGTTCAGTATTTATAATAATTTATATCATTTATTTCTTAAAGAAGATAAAAGATATTCATACTGAAAAATTATCCTTGATTTTGTAGGAATTGACGCATAATTCCTTGTTTATTTTAGGCAGTTTTAAGTAGATTTTCTCAAGTAAATCCAAAATTTCTTTTGACAACCGATCGACTTGTGTATAATCGAGAAGAGATTCAAATGTTGGGAAAAGTGAAAGACATTGTTGACGGTAAATTGTTTGAAAAAATTGTTATATTTATATATATAATTAGTATTTTTTTTAACTAGTTTTTTATTTGTTATCAATAAATGATCACGATTTACAGAAAATAATTTAATTATTTGATAGTTTTTATAAGACACATCATTTAAATTCTTTGTTCCTTAACAATTTTATTTAAGCAAATAAAGGTAATTTATTCATATTTCTAAATATACATTCACAGATTTCCAACTACATTTATTTTAAAATTAATATATTTTAATCACATTTTACTTTTAATAAAGTTAAAGCAAATGATGTAATCATATTATTGAAAATTATTTTGCTAGTTAAATTTAATTATCCTTTTTTGATATTGCATGTAAGACTAGATTATAGGGCCACGGTGGCTGGTTAGGGCATCGTTCTCGTTACCAAACGCTAGTGAGTTTGAATCCCGGCTTAGCCGAAGATTCGTCGTGTTCACTAATGGTGACTGGGGGCACATTAAATCCGTCAGGTTGCAATTTCCTCCATGTTCCCATTACAAATTAATACCTCTGGTGTTGTTGGAGCCAGGCTTTGGGTATTCACTGGTTTCAATTTCTAAATTGGAAGATTCAGTTGGTGCTGCCATCTATGAGCCAGAAGTCGTACTTACACCTTCGTTTGAGGGTGCTATATTAAAAAAAATGGAAGACGCCCCCTTTCTGACTTCATTCGCATAGTCTTTCTGACGGGCAGGCTTGGCGTTGCCAAGTGTCATTAACAACAACAACAATACTAGATTTTCGATTTTTATAATATTTTGTCGTAAAATAAAACACAAAAAATGTCTCCTAAGGGAAGAATTATGTTTGACATTGTGTCTATATATCAAAAACGAAATATATTTGTTATTAATATTTTCTATTTGTTTTAGGGTTACAAACATTAGAAAAAGTTATTGTAGTACCTTCAAATGAAGAATCTAAGACGAAAGATATCAGCAAAATAAAAAACAGGTGAACTATTGGAATATTTTATAATTTTTTCTTGAAAATTGAATCTTCAATAATTTTTATATGATGTATTCATTAAAATATACCAAGAAAATGTTTGAATATATGATAAAAGTAATACATTTTAACTTAGCTGTTTCTTGGAAACATTTCTGAAAAATGGGCAGGAAAAGGACGGATCTGTTCCACCAATGATATTCGAGCAGGTTCCATTCTATTATCCTGTTTACATCAATTACACATCTGGAACAACTGGTCTTCCTAAACCTTTAGTTCATGGATGTGGGGTAATTAATACTCTTTCTTAATAAACATCTATTTACTTGAAATTAGTATTATAAAAACTTTTGATCTGAATTGAATTATAAAAATTGCACTGTAGATATATTAACGTACTTGAATTGCCAATATATTAATGTAACAGTTTCCTGAAATTATGCTTGAATATTGGAAAAAAGTTACAATTTAAACTAAATAACTGTAAATTTAGCGTAGTAACTAAGTTTTGTTTCAGAGTTAAATGATATAACTTTATAGTTATCCTTGTATCATGCAGAGCGTGATAATTCCATTGATAATTTAATTTACAAGTTATCACATAAAAAAAGAATGTAATCATTCTAAAGAACTTGTTATTAATGACATATTATACTCAAACGATTAGTTTAAAGAAATGAATTCTATCACACACAGTTTTATAATAAAAAAATATTTTTAATTACCTACTTTTAAAACTAAAGCTATATTATAAAATATATTACAACTCAAAATTTTTGTGAAAGAGAGAGAAATAAATGCATTATTTACCAGTTAAAATATATCATTATTTGTTAATAAAATACTTCAAAAGCACAAATTCTGTTTCAAAACTTTATATATATATATATATATATATATTTATTTATATATATATATATATATATATATTTATATCTTACTTTTTACATATATATATATATATATATATATATATATATGCAGAGAGGGAAACTTCATTTTAATAATACACAAAGTGATGTGTCAAACTAAAATGGTGACAGGCAACTTTTTCTATTGCTTTTAGGTAAAAAAATTATATTAAAAAGAAAAATATTATTTCTTTTTAATATAACTCAAGAGATAGTATTCAAATTGAAAGTTTTTAGGGATAACATATAAGCAAACGCTGAATCTTCGGCTTAAAGCTTTTTGTATCTTCTATATTATATCAATATCTCTTAATTATTTTGAACTTTTAAATTTGATTTGTCAAGAATAAAAATTTAACAATCATGAAGAATACCTGTGTGATATAAAATGAAACTTGTTATTTTCCTATACAATGAAATATTTTAAAATACCAAACTGCATTTTATACTTTCTGCTCTTAAATGAGTTAAATAATATGTGGCCGAATTGTTTCTTCTAGATGCTTCTATCAATAGCTAGGGACTTCTCAATCCATTACGATGCTACTCGCGGATCTGTTTATTTATCAGTATCACCTGTAAGTAAGATTTATTTATAAAATAATGGTAAAAATTGCTAAAATAAGCTTTTAAAAGTTTTATTTATCTTATATCGTACTAAGATTTATTGGTATGGTTGAATAATTTTTTAATATTTTTAGTCAAACTTGATTTAATTAAATCTTATTTGTGAAAGATAGATTTTTAAATTTTATGAGTGTAATTATTGTTTAATTCTGTACCGGAAATGTATATAATAATAAAAGTATTTTACTGTTTCATTTTTAAAGCAAAAATAATTTTTGTTGTTCTTCATCTAGGTTGGTTGGGCTTCATGGTGTATGTTGGCGACAATACTTTCAATGGGAATGACGTTAGTGATGTACGATGGCTTTCCATTTTATCTTTCTCCTACGTATGTTTATGACATGATCGATGAATTCAAGATTTCCCATATGTTTCTATCAGCTAGTGTTTTAGAAGAGTGGGAAAAAAGAAAATTTCTTCCTAGTAAATACATTTCAATTATTAAGAGAAACATATAAAAATTCATGTAATGGCTATATTAAATAAGAAAAAATGTTCAGTTTCAAGAATAATTAATTCTAATATAAACTTTTGTGAAAGAAAAGTATGTTACGATTAATGCTGTCTTTTCTTATTGAAAAATATGCATGGATGATGTTTAAAATATAAATTAACATATACTGTAGAGTAACACAAATAACAATTTCATATGTGTGGTAATATGATATTAAATAAAACATAATTACATTAATAATTTTCACAGATTATAAAATATATTTACATTTGTCAAGAGAGGAAACCTAGAAACTTCCAGGATCCCAAATGATAGTATAAAGAATGAGCATAAACATTTATTTACCATTATTTAAACAGTTTCTGCATTTAAACCTGAAGTCTGTGAAGGGAATCCTTTTACTCCTTCGTAATGGTGAATTCGATGAAAATTTGATCAAAGATTCCTGGTTGATAGATCAATCTCAATATAGGGAAATTGCCTTTTAAATATTTTTTTTATTTCTAATGGTGGGCACCCTTGAGCAAGTAAGTACATTAGGCCATTTCCGCAACAAGGCCGGAAACTGCTACTCATTTTATCGTTATCCGGTGGGCACCTGTGAACCAAGTCACGGAGGTATGAGTAGCATCGCCCACGCCACACCACCACAAAACCCGTTTATAGGGCGGGCCACATTCATCCATCATCAAAGGAAAGAACAAGAAACACAGAGAGAGAAAGAGAAAGTACATCCATGCCCGAGCGGGGATTCGAATCCAGGTCCTCCCCATCCGTAGTCAGTTACGCTAACCACTAGACAGGTTGGCCGGCGCCTATTAAATATTCAAATGAATTATTTTTTATAAATTTCTCCACCTTTCTGGATATTTATGCATGTAACATTCGTGTAGTGATCGGAAAAAATTTACCTTCATATTACATTTTGCCAAACATTAACTCTAGCATCTCTAGATCAGTTATAGATAATAATTTAAGCTGTCCAAATATTTAATTTTTATGAGTCATTCAAATTTTAATCAATTTTAAATGTCCCATATAAGTTTGGTTCGAAATTATCTGGTGAGCTTAATGTCCACGAATGTAATCAAAAACATGGTAACGGTTCAAAAGTAGTCAAGACATGAGATACCTTGCATCTTCTTTGTTTTGAATTTTATAAAAAATGATAACCAAAATTGCCTTAGATTTGCCTTAATATGACATTAAACGGTCATTAAGGCAGAGGAGTAAACGCAAAGTACAAAGGATATTTACAGTCAAAACAGATATAACGAAATCATCTTATCAAGAATTAACGCAGTATCGGATTGTGGATCCATTGGCTAAGTTAACTTATCCGCGGAAAATACGACAATTTTTCAACATCTGTAGGATTAATCCAGAGTTTCAAGCAATTTTGGCATTTATAAGTTAGATTTATAAAGGTCATTAGTTAAGTTAACTTTATGAGTTATTCCGTGATTTACTTAAAATTTATTTCATATGGTATTACTTTTTTGATAAGATAATAATTATGTATAGTAAAATTAATTTGTGGTAACAGATATAAAATAATAAAAATAATGTATTCTCTTTTAGCAAAACAACATTCGTTATCGTCTCTCAAAACTTTTGTTGCTGGAGGAAGTGTTGTTAAACCTTCAACTTATGACTTTGTGTATAATAACTTCCCTATAAATTGCCCTTTTTCTTCATGTTACGGTAATAAAAATTTAATAATATTGACATTTTTATAAATTTTTATATTTAAACAAAAATTTTTAAATAAAATAAGATTGAAAAAATTAATACATTTTAGAATATTTTTAAATGCATTTCAATATTTAAAGATAAAATTGTATAGTATTGGGACAAATATTTTTATTCTACAATTGAATAACTATTTATATCTTTCTATCTATTATTATCTTTCTAGAAACTTTAGGATTAATTTTTAAACAACCGTAAACTTTCTAGATAAAAAGGACAGAAGACTCTGTAAAATAAGTAAATTTTTAAGCACAAATAATTGAGTATAATTAATTTGCTTTTTTGCTTTATTTATTCATTAAGTGATCGTAAATAAAAGTTCAGTATTTATCTTGGGAAAATTAACAACGTAAAAAATCATTTCATTACAAATTCTTGTGTAATTAACTAATTATAATGATAATAATAAGATTTATTGTAGATAATTATTTACGAAAATTCTGTAAACACAAAAATTTCTTAAATAAATATAAAGGCACAAGTAAATAATGTAATCAGTAAATACTTCAAAGAAAATTTTAAATATATTCTGAAAGAAGTATTAAATCATATATATTTCATTTATATGAATAAAAAAAAGTAGTGATTAAAATAATTTAAACAACTTACATAAAAGGTATTTAGTATTAATTTAAATGAAATTTTAAAATGCTAACAAATAGTTAAATGACACTAGAGAGAAAAACTATAAATTTATAAAAAAGTCTGACAAATTTTTATTTGGAAATTTAAAAACAAATTCTGTAAATTAAAAAAGTAGTAACTAAACATATAAAAGTAGATAGAAATTGTGTTCTTTTATTGTTCAAATGTAATGAGAGATAGGAAAATTATGATTGTGAACTTGATAAGATGGTCTATTTGATATTTTTAAACTGAATGCAAAGTGCAATGTGTGTGTGGTCTAGAGGATCGATTTAAAATACTTCTTTTATTCATTAATAAGGATAAGATTAGACATGTACAGTTTTAGTTATAAATTGTTAAGCAAATATTTTGTAGAAACTTACGTTAAAAATAATTTCTGGAAAGATTTATATTAAAGTTTTAGTAATTTCTAATATTTATGTAATAAGTATGTAATATTTAGTAATAATAGTAATACTTATGAAAAACATTAAATATAATTATCCCTATTCCTCGCGGAAAACAATATATTTTTTTCAGATTTTATCGTAGTTGTGATTTGCCTTAAATTATCTTTGAATTAAAATTTTTAATTATTTTAGAGAGTTCAAACGTATTTATGTGCAGATCGTATTTATCACAAGTTAATAATAACAAATGGGAGTACACACTAAATATTTTTTCACTTTTTTGATCAAAATTGATAAAAGTTGTCTTATTATTTTTTTATAAAATAAGACACGTAGAAAAAAATTTAAATTTATAAATGATTAGTAATGAACAATTTATGAATAATAAATACCTTATTTTTATAAATTATTACAATTTCTTTTTGCTTTCTCCTGTAAAATATAAAATTTAAAGCTTATGTAACCTATACATGTCTCAGTCTATATTTTACACCTTATAAAATAATAATCTCAATTTAAGATAATTGTGTGTTTGTAAAATTTTGTGTTTGTAATTTGTCATGTGGAAATGATTAAAAAATATCATGAATAAAATAAAAATAATAAAAAAATGTATTGAGGTACATTTATTTAATTACTTGTTTACGCACTTTTTGCAAAAAGATTATGAAACAATCTGTAAACGACTATGTTTACATATTTTAATGTAATCTATAATAGGATAATTGATGTGATTAAGGGAAGGAAAATAGATAATATTTGAACATTTTATCTTAAAGAGATCGATTCCTTAATCGGAATCATTACATTGTTCTACGTATCAGAATAGTTAAAGATGCTTGACTTATCACGCACACTGATGATACTTGTATTATCATGTGACTAAATATCATAGATATTCCTAAAATACATTCACGTTTCTTCGTTGATGTACACGTGTCTTTTTTATTTATTTTCTTTATTTTTTCATAAAAATAACCGGGGATTTTCTGCAAATTTATGTTTTATAAATAATTGAATTTTCATGGTTGGAAAAATCACCGTATTTTTTCATTTTAAAATTTTGACTGATGCTATGTTGTCTGATGAAATATTTATTTTTGATTTGTAAAAATGTAAATTCTACGTATGATATGCATTAGATTTAACATTCTATAATTTATAAGAACTCTTTATGTAGTTATTATTTTTTATGAGAATTGTAATTATATGTTGTGATATAAAGAATAAGAGTATATTAAATATTTATTTATTTTTATAATTTAATTTTACATTTTAAATTAATAATTGATTTTAAATAGGGTCTACTGAAACGATGGGTGCCCCTGTTGTAATAGAACATACGTTGCCTATTTATAGAGGGGAAATACCTGCTATGAGTTTGGGCACATCACTGAAATTCCTAAATGAAGCAGGTATTTGAAGTTCTTTTAAACTTTTGCATGACACATGTCTATATCACAAATATTGATTCGTGAAGAAGATAATAAGTTGATATAGCACTTTTGTTCTTCAAAAACTTAGAAGCACTTTTTAATTTCTAATTAAATTTGTAATATATTATGATATTATATTGTAATTAAATACTACTGAATACAGATTACTATTTTTGCGTTGATATAGATTACGAGATACATTCATATATTTATTAAATATAAAACTATTTGAAATTTCCATAATCATCCCAGGATAGAAATTGTTGTTATGACATTGGAAATAGTATACGTAATTTCGGTGTGAAATTTACCTTATCTGCTTGCACTAAAGTGATCTTTATTCAGAAGAGACAACGTTGTGTATTTTGGCCTATTTTTGGTAAAATATTCACTTTCTAATTCAAAATAAAATTCTTTTCTGTCAAACTTGTCAATAAAATTAACAAAGTATCCACCAAAATCTAGATCAGCTTTCAATTGAGAACCGCTGCATGGAATAAAATGAAACTTATATCATTAATTCCTGGCTCGTTTAAAACAATGCTTCTATTCCAATTTTTGATTACAACATTTGAAATTAATTGAAGACGCAATTAACTCCAATTTGAACTTCCTGTAAAATTTCATATACCACAATGTAATATTCCACTTATGAACTCTTTTTGCTTCGAACTAGAAACATGAGATTCTTAATTTTTTATGATTATCATCCCTGTTTGACTACATGGAATAAAGAAACGTTTTATAGCAATAAATACTTTTCTTTCTACATTTCTGCAGTAATAAGTTTTTAAAAAATAATGATATTTATTATTTTTGTTTAAATTTATGAAAAAATATTATTTTTTTCTCAACTGCAAATGCATTTTTGCCTTCCTGCATAGAAGCAGGGAAATATCCTGACTTTAATACTCAATAACTTTGCAACTAAAATGCATCATAAACTTTTAATTCGTTTTGCTAAACTGCATATGAAATTTACCTTTTCATAATGTGAAACCTAATTTTAAAAAGTTGCTATTAATTAAATTATTTTGTAGAATGTATCCTTTTATGACTTAAATTGCAGAATTTTTTGTTTTAAGGTTTAAAATGATTTTTTTAATTTGGGTTCTTTTAACTTATTGTATTTCAGAATGTCATACGCAAAAGATAGCTAATGCAAGTTTTGCTTTCGTTTTCATTTTTTTATATTTATTTAATGTCAGTTTCCCAGTTCTTAATTAGTTAAGAATTAAATTCTTTCTAAATATCTGTAATTTTATGTGATAAATTGTAGAGAATTCTTTCCTAATTAAACTAAATTCAGCGGTTTTTTTAATAATTTAAATTTTTATTTATTTCAATATGCAATCCATAAAATATTACTAATCTATTTTCTGTTTCTGATTTAATTACCTTAATTTTATATTTGTCTTTTTATAATTTGGTTGGGTACATGAAATTTAGGTATACATTTCTTTTTTATTAAAATCAAACTAAATAAACATGCATATTAACTAAGTAATTAAGCTAAATAAACATGCGGAAAGTCAGATGTGAACTATACATTTACTTAAAAAATATGTAAAATTATTAAAACGGATTGCTGTTACACTATAAAATTTTTTTTTTTTTAAATGTTAGCTTTTTTTCAAATGGATGTAATATTTTTGCATACCACACTGTTACATTTTATATAAAACAAAACCACATTAAGGGACAGATAGTTGATTTTTAAAAGAAACAACATCTCTTTCAACATTTATTTATCACGTTTTAAGTAAAATACAGAAGGTTGATTAGGATTATTTCAAAATGTATTCATTTTAAAATTAACACAACATGAATTCTGAAGCAGTCTTAAATTGAATATATCGTGGATCTATATACTCTTATCTTTATCTCAATTTATTCTCCTAGCTCTTAATTATACTTTAATTAATGTACATACTATAGATAATAGGATAACTTATAATTAGATGAAACTGTACACTTTATTATTCAACTTCAACCTTATACCTGCTACAATACAATTAATTTAACTTCAAAAGAAAATTTCATGAAGCTCTAAATAAAATAGTTTAATATTTAAAAGTAATTTATTTTTAAATTCTTATCATATAAAATGTGTATAATTAAAGTTATTATTTTTTATTGTATTTTAAAAAGGGAAACTCAACTATATCTAATAAAATGAATAAACTAGTTTCTCTCTTTAAAATATGTATACTCCTAAAAATACATAAAATTATTTACAATTTCCTTAAAAGTCCAATTAAAATTGTTGATGGTGAAAATAATGCAATTTCAATTCTGTATTTCCTTTATTTGCATTGAAATGATCTTTATATTGAAGAAACAGCAATATAGTTTACAAATTTATTCCGAAAAAAAAGCCCTTTCTAATTTGAAATAAAATCCTTATACTGTCATGTACAGAAAATGAAAAGAAGACATAAATTGGTGTAACTTTTTGCTAGCAGTATTTTCTTTAAAGAAACAGAATTTGAAGAAGTGATATTAAATTTTTTAGATTCACAATAATTTATGACTCATAAGCAGAAATTATAAAACTACACAGAACTGTGAATATTTTTATAAATTTATTATTTGAAATTTTTGATAAATTTCACAGTATTTATTTTGAAAAAGAAATGATAAAATGTTTCATAAATTTAAAATTGTAAAAAATGAAATTTTTTAAAATATGTATGGTATGTTTCATTCAAAATATTGTTTAAAAATAGTTTTTTTTAAATGGCTTACATTTCATCTTTTTTTAAAATTATTTTATTAATTTATAATTTTGTAATATGAGTTTTGTATGTGTGTGAATAATACTTAAAATTCAAAAGTTAAATGAATAAATTTTTAAAATCTAAGGATAATACCATCTCTTATTAAAATATAATACTTTTAAAATCCCATTTTTAGTCCATCGATAAATTTTAATATAAAATGTATTTTATTGAATATTGACGAGAATTTAAATTTAAAAAAAAGTAAATCTTTTAAAATATAATACCAGTTTATTATTTCAAAATATTTAAAGGAAAAGCTGTTCTTGGTGAAGTTGGGGAAATCGTAATGACCATGCCTGCTCCAGGTAGACTCATTGGTCTATGGAATGATCCAGATGGTTCAAAGTTTCGTGAAAATTATCACCGAAAATATCCAGGTATTTATATTAATCTTAATTATATAATAGAATTTTCCTTTCAAATCTAAGATTATTTAAAAAAAGCGTAACATAATATCGTTGTGAGTTAGTGGTAGGACAGAGTTCTTCATTGAGAAGGGCCTTGAGTTCGATTCTAGGCAGTGTCAATGCAAAGTTGCACATCATCTAAGAAAAGTTCTATCGAAAAACAATTTACATGGTGAACACAAAAATGTTTTTTGAAAGAGTTAGGTCATTAAGTTAAAATGTGACTTACTAATTAAGCATTGTCTAAGTATGTATAGCATATGAAAATTACAAGCTTATAAAATATTAGAAAATGCAACAAGCAGTTAAATCTGACATTTTAAAGTGAAATATTGTCCTCAGATCATATTTTACGTTTTCCGAAGGATTATAGATAATGAATTCATACTATTTAATTATAATATGATTTAATCCACGGTTTTTATAGGTTCGATATTCGATCACTTAGGTTTTAAAAAACAATAATGATATGAACACACATTTCAATTATATTTTAGCTTTATAAATAAATGCGTTAAATGAAGCATTTAAAATTTGAAAATAATACCACAAAGACGAATCGTTAATATGAATGTTTAATAAGAATTAAGTGAGGAATAGTTTGGTTTATGTTATGATGGAATTAACTTTTAATCTGTTAGAAACTGTTCTAGAGACAAAATCTAAAGTACTTTTAAATAATTGATGTTATTTTACATTATTTAAAAAAACTTATAGAAAACAAAATATATAAAATATTGGTTAAAATTTCAGCTTAGTTGCAAGAAAAATGCTTTGTTTAAATTTAGTTTTTTCAAAAGTAATAATAAAAATACTATACAAAATATAGCAAAAATTTTAATTTAGCTATTTTTAGAAAATATTTAAATGATTTCAAATATCTTCATTTTGTAAAAGATTCACATCCAGAATATAAAACTTTAATAAAATGTTTTGAATATAAATGATTGCTATAAGCAATATATATTTAATTAATCCTTTTTGAATGAATTATTTATAAGTTGCAGATTTCATGCACTGTGAAGATAATATAGGAATCATAAAAATAATAAAAAAACTGCAACAAAGTTTGTCTTTGTTACAGTTCCTTTATAATTTTTACAGCCATTAAATGCAAATTAGAAGATATAAATGATATGTAAGGGCTTGAATCAAATTTGTACATTATTTCTACCTCGTTACATTATTGTTATTTGACCTCTCTACCTAAATTTTCAATGCCTTAAAGAAAATTCAATTGCAGCACTATATTAAAATGCCTGATATATTTTATAGTTCTTGATAGCTGATAAACCTATTCAGAAGCCCCAAAGCATGGAACGAGTTTTTAGGCATTTTCGTTTTTTTAGCTACTATAAGAGTTACAATGAATGAAAATGGAAGGTTAACCTGCTTTGATAATGATAAGTAATCGTGTGTTTGATAGATGATTATTAAACCACATGATACATTGTATTGCATAACAATTCTCAATTCCTTAAATGGCAAAGCAAAAATAGCCAGAACATTATTTATTATGTATATTCAAATGTACAAATATATCTACACGATGCTATAAGCAACATTATGCAACTAGAATTGAACTCATGAGATGTTTTAGTTCTGATATTAAACTATATAATTAAAATGTTAAATTTTTTTTTCTTTTCGTAGGAAAGTTCTATATTGGTGATAATGGAATTTTTAACCCAGTTACGAACGGCATCTTCATATGTGGTAGGAGGTAAGTCATCATATGAATAATTTTAAATTTTTTATAGAAGGGTTCACTGCGTTTTAAAAAGCTCATTGATGATTAAAAGAATAAAATAAAGTGCATATGAATAAATAATAAAAAAAAGAAATGAAATATTCAAACATTTCTTAAAAAAGTAGAAACTAATTTAAAATTTTTTTCTATCATTTGTTAAAATTTATAAAAACGACTTTATACTTATATAGCCTTTTGATTTAAAAAAGTGCTGTGAAATAGACGAAAGATGACATCTTTTAAATATATTTTTTAAAGTTAAAATATACATTGAATTATGATTTATATAGAATGTTTATTTAAAAATCCATAATATTTTGTGATTTGCTTATAATTGTAAAGTTACATTTTGAATACAAAGTTTAATTTGAATGTGAATTGTATCTTTAAGTGAAAATCTTTAAAACACTCAGAACCAAGCTCGAATACCTTTAATCCTTCTTTGCATGATTTTTTCTTTATTGGTGAAATAAATCAAGTTGATATAATTCATGTTCAAAATTAAAGGAAAAAGGGTTAAAAAAATCTTAGTATATATTTATAGTATAAATTTAGCAAAAAACAATATGCTAAAAATTTCCATCATCATCCAAAGTTAGATCATTAGCTTAGTACTAAATAGAAATAAAAGAGGAAAATAACAGAAACACGTGTTACAAACCTTTCTTCCACTCATTTTCATTTTTTTAGTAATAGAAACTCTAATATAATAAAACAAAATTATAAGCGAAATCATACGTTTATTGCAACTACAACAAACAGCAGAATGAGACAACTTTAAGCTCGTTTCACTGATAATGACACTTGTTTATTTTTGACAGCTATGTTTCTTTTTATGCAATGGACATTAAAAAGGTATCCAAACACGATTAACTTAAAGTGAACTTGTTCTTTTATATAATTTTTGGGCATTATAGGTTATGATGGAAATTTCCACCATTATGCAAAGAAGGGTTAAAGTGAAACAAGGAGCTCTAAGCATGTAGCTTACAGACAATCGACGTATTGAAATCGGTATTAGCATTTTTTTAAAAATAAAGATAGGGAAGTAACAGAAAATGGGAAAATCTTTCGTCATCCAACACGAGAAAATCATAAAATAAAGTTTAAAAAAGATAATTTATAGTTGAAATTAGCAATAAAAAACTCTTAGCTAAATATATATATATTTATATAATTTAATAAAATTAGCATAATTTAATAATATATGCTTTTATTTACATGCTATTACTTTAAGGAATTCATCTTACTAATATAATTAACAAATCAAAGTATTTTAAAATATCAGCAGAAAAAGTAGAACACACACTGAATAATAACCAAAAAATATTTTAGAACAGACAGAATTCGAGTACTCGATAAGTAAAGAATAACAAAATAAAAAATAATGGAAAGTATGTTTCTCACACACACACAGAATAAATTTTAAAGAAACATAAATCCTGGCTATTTGTTAAAATTGTTTAAAATTATTTTTTTACCATACAATTTTGCTGGTTAAGGTGAATAATTTAAGGTTAAAACAAATATAAAATGCTACAGTTACAAATTAAAAGTTTAAAAATATTTAAATTTCTCATAATAAATTTTACAGGAAAAATTGTCATTAATTGTATACTTATTTTAATTTATCTTTGTGCAATATATTTCATTTTATTTCCCCATAACCTAGTTTTATATTGAATCCTCCATAAAAGCTGCATATTCTGTAAAATAAGGTACAAAATAAATTGAAAAACTTCTGATTGAAAAATACATTTGATTATAAAAACATTTTAGGGAATTTCCACAGTGAAAAGATTAAGATTTTTCCTATGAAGACATTTTCTATTAAGATTATTACTTAAATTACAAAATAACATTCGACAAAAATTACTTCATTTATTATAAAAATCTATTTTTCTTTAGAAATATTATTATTAATGTTTAATTCTTTTTAGTGATGAAACTTTGAAGCAACGTGGTTGTCGTTTCGGATGTGTAGAAATTTATAATGTTGGTGAGTAAAAATAATGTAACTCAAACCAAGTCTTTGATAGAAATAACACTGACAAATAACACTTTTTTTCATCTTCAGTGGAATCTTTCGAAGAAGTTCTAGACAGTCTTTGTGTATCGCAGTATAGTAAAGATTTGGATGAAAGAGCAGTGCTTTTTATTCAGATGAAAGAAGGCTACAAATTAAATGAATCAATAATTTGTCGTATAAGAGAAGCAATAACCAAAGAACTTACACCTCGACATGTTCCTGATGTTGTCTTGGAAGTTAAAGACATTCCGGTTAGTATAAAACTGTGAAGTTAATTGGTGTATTGTTTTAGTTAGTATTTGTTTTATTATTTATTATATGAACTTATTAATACCTTAAGTACTAGAATTATTGAATAATGGTTTGGTAATTGCCTATTCCTCAACCTAATAGTCTCATGTATAATTACAAATCACTTGACACAAAAGTTTAATTGCTAATATTTTATCATTATCCGTTCTTTTAAGATTATATAATATATTTTTGAAGAAAAATATATTGTGAAATGTTGGAGAGGGAAAAAAATTAAAATTTTAAAATGTCTTATGATGGGACAACTAAGTTGCATTAGTTTATCTTTATAAGTGCCATTGATAATTTTTACATCTAAACTATTTAAAGTAAATGTAAAAGTACTAAAGTAAGTTTTTGTTGTGTAAAGTACAACAAGCAAAGTATAAGATATAACGTAAAAAGATGCTTGTAAATAAAAAATTCATAATTAATAAATGAGGAAATGCTGCTCAAACGAAAATAAGTTCTGAAATATCTTTTGATGGGACAATCAAATAAGCTATAGTTTATCATTATAAGCACCATTGATTATTTTTATTTATAAACTATTTAAAATAAATGTAAAATTATCTATTTTCAAAGAAAGAAATTTTTAGAATTTGCTGTATTACACAAAATAAGAGATATTTGAAATTGAAAAGCTTTTTATTAACAATGAAATACATCTAAAAGAAAAAAAACACTCTGAGAATATATGACAATATTTTAATTTAATCAAGTAAAAATTGTGATGACAAACAGTTCAAATAAAAGCAGGAAATAAAAATAAAATTAAAGGTTCTGTTCGTTAGATAAAATCATCGATATTTATTTTGTGGAGCACTTGTGGCAATATACTAGATTATGATAAAAATTTAGATGAAATAAAAATTATATTTTCAATTAGTGCAATTTAATATAAAAGTTATAATACACATAAGAAGTTCACAATTCGTGGAAAATCAATAACTTTTATTGATGAAATTTGTACACAAAATATTTTATTATTATATCCCAAAATAATAAAGGAATTTCAAAAAGCAATAGTATTTTAAGAATTTCATTTCTCTAGAAAGTTTTTTACTATAAGAAACGTAAGTGGAACCTTCTGAAATAATAATAATAATTAAAAAAAAAAGAAAAAAAACATATGTTCAAAAATAACAAAATGTTTCAGCAGTGCAATTAAATTTCATATTTTCACTCGTTTAGAGCAAAATAAAACTTTACAATTCTTTTAATTTTTTATTATCTAATTTTCTTTCAATTTAAAAGCACACTTAGAATTATTCTTTCTTCTTTTAAATGAAAAAACCAACATTGTACAACCAGAATAATAAAATATCCATTAAGTAAAATGTGTTTGAAAACTGTATAATAACTGAGTATCTGTTATACCATTATCATTGAAAATTGATTATATATCATTGAAAAATCCTAGTAAATGATATCAAATTATTTAGTAAGTGTCATGAAAAATGTATAACAAATTGTTACTGATTTCAAAGTTAAAACTAAGTCAAAGTCGTTGAAAAACTATAATTAGAAAGGATATATTATTTAAGCAAAAATTTTTCCTCTATTCAAATAAAAATTGTTTAAATAGCTAGATAAATCGAATGATAAAATATTGCGAATGATATAATAAAATCGAATGATATAATAATTTCATAGAATAGCCCATTAGTCAACCTAGATACACTAATGGGATTTCCAACTTTTATGGGGGTGGGCGGTGACGGAGAAACCAAATGGTGCTTCCTAAATTGCCATTACTGTGAGATCAATAGATAATTAATTTTTTTACTGCTATTAGAGATACAAAATCAGGTGTATATACAAATGGTTGACTTCTTCTTCTATAGAATATGTTCTCATTGATGCAATTACATCAATAAGTAGTGCAAGGATTTTATATGATTTTAAAATATATAAGTGAGAAAAAAAACAATAAATTATATTATAATTTTATAGCATTTATAGTTAAATTAACGTGATATAATTCTAAGTATATTTCTGTTCACGATATTATTTTGAATGTACTTATACAAAATCAAGTAGATTTATTTTCAAATGAACTTTGTAAGCCATATCGAATAATAAATAAGAATGGATTCACTGAATTTTGAATTCAATAGAAGGCTTTTAATATAATAATAATTCTTAAATAAGTTTCATAGTAAAACAAAATGATTGTTTTCAATAAATAATTCTATTCATTTTATCAAATCAGACCATTCTATTGAATATACATAGCAATCTATTCAATATATCATAATAATCTAAAAGAATTTGCACCTAAGACAAAAATTATTATTGATAATTCTTAACAATCAACAGAATTCAATATCAAGTCACTGAAGAAACTGCAGTATCTAACTCTTTTTTGTATTAAACCATTATTTACTATTATTAAATTTTTATTTAAATATATACAATGCTTAGTAATGACCAAGCCAATTTGAATAATTGCATATAAAAGAAAAATAAATTTTCTTAATAAAACAATATTATTTTTATAATACATAATTTATTTCAATAATCCTTTAATAAACTCTATAATTCTTATATTAATTAAAGGAATGGTTTTGTATACTTACTTAATAATAGTAACATTCGCGGAGAAGGAAAAGTGTAACCGCAATTGGTTAAAAAATTTTGATAATACAAATGTATTAAAAATCATGTGAAAGAATTATATAAGCTAATATTTTAAAATTATCTCTTTTTTCAGTACAATTTGAATGGAAAAAAATTGGAAATAATTGTGAAGAAAATTATTAATAATAAAGAGTACAATTCTGATTCTGTCATCAACCCAGAATGCTTAGATTATTACAAGAATTTACCTGAGCTTCAAAATTTTTAATGCCAAGTTCATATAGTCTTGATGTTGTGTCATGTCTCCAAAGGAACATGTAAATATATTAGAAGGTTTGAAAGTTGCATTTATGTTGCTATTTTCTTAAAATCAGTTTAGATTTTGTTTTCATGAATGATTTGATAAATAAATTTTGTTTTCTTAAGAAAATGGATGCAATGACACCCTTTGTGAGAACTATAGAGTAAATTGAAAATTTTTCTTATACATAACATAATTTTTAAAATGTTTAAAATTAAATAAATCACATTGTCAATACAAAATAACATGTCATCTTATTGTAACATTTTTATTATCTGAATTTTACTAATTTGTAATAAATTGTGGAATAGAAACTTAATAACTGAAGTGAGAAATGTTAGTTTAGAAAGAAATAAAACAAGAAACAATGCTTTTTTTTTATATATCTTTACTTTCATTTGTATTAAAAGTCATTTTTGTTTCTCTTCATATTTTCTAATAAAATGATTTTGGTTATAAAATTTTATATTCACTTTTGAATTCTTGTATTTAGTTAAAAAAGATTTTCGATTTTTATAAAGTTGTTAATCATAATTTAATATAAAAATATCTTTATTACTAACTTAAGAATTTTTATAGGATCTATATAATATCACTCAAATATGCTTAATAACCAATAAGTTATATTGCATATTGTTTATTTTACATTCAGAAATGTATCCTCACCAAATCGGTTTTCAAATAAAATTAAAATTTTTATTGAAATTATGTTTATATTATTTACAAAGTTGTACTTATATTTAAGTTTTATGACAAAAACTTCAAAAAATAATGAAACTAAACATTCAAGATGGGAAAAATCATAATTATTTTATGCTAAATATAATGCTATAAATAATGCTAGAAAAATCATAATTATTTTATGCTAAAATAAATATAATAAACTTTATTAAGTTAATTTGGAAAATGGATATTAATATTTTCATTAAAACGTGAACTTTATTTCATTAAACTTTATTTCATAGGAATCATGATCATGGTTACTTCTGCTATTAATTTATTAAAATCCATTTAAACAAAAGGAAACACATTTAATTAATTTTCTGAAAGTTTAAGCTATAAGTGATTTAGTAAGATGATGAAATAAATTTGTAAGTAAAAGAAAAAAATTAAACTAAATATTTCTTCTTTCGTATGGAAACAAAATTTTCAAGGCTTTTAAATTAAAGAATCAATAAACGAAAGTGAATGCTTGTCTGATTTTATACAACGATGTAAAATCCGAAGAAACAGGCATTTATTTTTCATATAAGAATATGAACTGAAATAAATTTTCTTTTCTTTATATGCAAAGTTTAGTAGTTATTTTTCACAATTTGAATATTACAAAATGAAAATATTGTTTCGAATCTTTCTGAAACCCAAATATCACTTTGATTTAGATAAGAGGAGAATTAACGTAACAGCAACACTTTTGTTTTAAAATTTAAAACAAAATTGAGAAAATAGTTTGATTTATGTTTAAAAATAACAAATTTTTAATCATTCACAATCTTTCCTCTTAATATTAAAAATGTTTACTAATTTTAGAAACGGCACATAAATATTTATATTTTACTATATTAATATGGATGTTAGATTTCATTATATTTTCTTATAAAAAGCTTATAAAAGATGTCCACGGC
>JAPDSC010003334.1:21428-74652 GCA_026290005.1 Latrodectus geometricus
AAGGAAACAAATTAATATCCGCTTATAATCTGATTCTCTATAGTAAATCTAACTCAGTTGTATTTATTCTATACATGTTCTATATTAAATCTAGTGATATAAAATATGTATTAAGAAAGAATTTTAATAAAAAATTTAAAAGAAAAGAACCTCAGACTTCTTTTGACTTTATAAATAAAATTTTTGGAATTAAAGTAATTTAATTCAAATTAATACATTTGTTTCCTTTATTTATATAACCATTTTGATAATATACAAACAAAATTTTGTTCAAGAAGTAAAATGTCGTATTGACGCTCTTCTTGGATATGTTAATAAAATAGTTTCTAAAATATTTCAATATTCTCTGTTAATATAACATGAGAAATTCTAATTAACACTATTTTATGAAAAGAGAAACTGTGGTACGTTTCTAATATTTCCAAATTTATGAATGACAGAAATAACTTTGAGGATCAGATTAAAATGATCTCAATAACATAATATTAAATTTTTAGCTTTGTATAACACACGTAATTGTAATTATAAAATAATTCATATTACCTTTACCAAGATTAATCTTCTGTATCGAATAACAGAAAATTTGTTTGGATTTATATTCCTGACTGAGTGAATGATATACCATTAAACTTTATAATGCTTTGTTAAATGTCAAAATGCTGGAACTGTCTGTCATAAAATGATTTATATTTTTAATCTGTAATTAAAATTATTTGATGTGTACACATACAATATCATAAATTATAAAAGATTGTAATTAAATCTTTCAAATGTAAATAACTTTCTTACAAGCAAGGAAGTATTAAATAAATAATTAAGTGTGTGTGTGAATCAAACAAAGAAATATCATATATTTTATAATTAATATTTTTATAATATTAAATACAATCCTACGTTTTTCAAAGTTTACTTAAATCATATCTTTACTGAAATATATTGAAACAACTAATTTCATATTCACTAATAAAATATTTATTTAGTAATTACAAATGTTAAGATAGCTTGTTGAGAATTTTTTTTTAATTTAATCATTTTGCATAGTTTTCCTAAATAAATGCGTGCACACACAAAAGAGCTAAGTTTACTCAAAAGATTAAGGAAAATATTTAAAGCAACTTTTGTTACTGAGATTTCCTTAAAATGCTGAGAAATATGATGCAGGTGAACAAAATAAAGCACCTGTGAAAGTTGGATGTGGAGCATATTCTCTTAGGAGGAGTACATGCAAAGTATCAAAAGATTTAGAATTTAATATCTTGGAAATGAGATCTGGGATTTTCACTTCTGTTTTAGTAAGCTTCATCTAATCTGTTTTATTAAATTTAGGAAACAAGTATTTATCTTGATGTTTTCTAAATGCAATAAGTTATGGCAGATTATTTCCCATGCTAAAGGAGAATGAAGATTGAAGAAGATTTTAAATGAATAAAATTTAAAAACATGTGTATATGACAAACAAATATACATGTATAAGGATATACGTGTAGGCATATAAAACGAATGCTTATGTATCTCACAAAATTCAAGTATTTAATTATACAAATTATCAATAAGGAAAACAAGCACCAACACTATCAGTTTCAAGTTAATTGAGACTGAACTGTTCCCTGCTTGGGTAGTATAAATTTTTAAAATTTTGTAGAAAAAATTGAAATTTTCTTTGAAATTTTTTCACAAAATCTCAAGAAGATATTCAATATTAGAAAAAACTGTTTGAAAATCTATTTTCTGTGTTTAAAAAATTGTTTGAAAATCTATCTTTGTAGCATATCAACCTTTTGACACATATTAGAGAAAGAAGAAAAGAAGGTTTCATGATGTTATCTTTCATCAGCAAACCCTTACAAACTGAAATAAATTTTAAATAAATTAAATATTAAAGGAATCATATGTAATATATCACTTTGCTAAATTTTGGAAAAAAAAAAGATTTTATTGGTTAGTTGATAGTTTAAAAAAAGTATAACAACTGATGTAATTAATGAGCTGTTGGGAATTTCAATGAAAATATGTGATTATAATTAGAAAAATATATAGATGTTCTAAATTGTAAACAATTTGCTTAAATGATTTTCATCTGTTAAAATAATCTTCGCATATCTTTTATGAAATACCAAAACTTCCAGAAATAATGCGTTCAAGTTTGAAAAAAATTAAAATTATATAAAATAACAGCGTTTTTAACTTTTTGAGTTTTATAATTTCTATTAGAGACATGAACTTATTGTATTTAATTTTATTATATCACTGCATTTTAAAATAATTTTCTTGCGATTATAGCATATACTATTTGTGAGACAGTCAAAAGGAAGTTAAAGTTTGTTTCAAAGATAAGAAAAAATTTTATGTTCTTATTATCTCGCTTAATTTTTTCTTCATTTAATTTGCTGAATCTTTTCTATTTAAATACTCTTAACAGTAATACTTTCCATTATGTTTTCTAGTAATTTTGTTACATTTCGTTATTGTTTCTTATTTATACATATCTATAAAAATCAAACGATGGCCATAGAATTGTGTTAATTCTTTCGTCTGTCACGTTGGGCGTTTGAAAATAGGTTAAAATTTTATTTCTGAAAGAAAATTGCTTTACGTTAATATAATTTTCAAAAGCGAAGATTAAATTTGTTTTAAGTATAATTTGAAAAATTAAAAACATATTTCCATAAATTTTGGAAAATTTTCAATTATTTTTTAAAAATAATTTTATTGTTTTTATACAATATAATGATCACACAAATAGAATTCAAAGAATGTCCAATTCCTCATAAAATAAAATTTTTAGTCTTCATTTTACCTACTTTTGAAACAAGATTATAAAAATGCATTCTTTACTTTATTTTAAATAAATATTTTCTACCTGAATGGCAAAAACGTTTTTAAATACTTCTTAAAATTAGGATCTTTCTAAGAAATAAAAACAATAGAAATTACGTTTGAATAATTCTGACATTCAATATTTACTTGTTCTTGATTAAGAACATTCGAAAAGTTTTCCTTACTTATTTGTTGCAAACTTTTGCTTTATGAATGATTTAAGTGAATGACTGTCATAAGAATCATTCATAATTAGCAGATATTTGCTTTTCTCTAAGGTTTGAAAGAAATGTTATGGGAGATTTTTTAAGCAATTTAAAAGGATAAAGAAAATATATTTCAGGTTCTATTAAAAGTGTTTTGAATTGAAATATTTTGCAAAAGTATATTCTGAACTTAAACTTTGTACTTTATAAATTGTTATTACAATCTCACAGCAATTTTTAAATTTTAGAACAATTATAAAATAAAATGTTTAATGTAATTTTAAATATCTGGCAATATGACACATTTAAAATTTTCGATAATACTCACAACATCAATTTAAAAAAATCTTTGAAATAACACTATTTTAAACGTATAAACGTTATTTTAATATATGCTCTTATTCTGCTTCAAACTTTAAAGTAATCTTTTAAGAGTCAAAGTTTTAAGTTCAAACTTTAAAGTAATCTTTTAAAAAATCTTAATTTTTTCTAAAAACAAAGAAACTAAAGTAATTTTTTAACAATCTTATTGAATAATAAAGCAATAGTGAATTTAATTCTTAGAATTAAAAAATTATGAAATTATATAATTTATTTGGCACGTTTTGTATTTATATGTATATTGTTAGATTTTTCAACTAGGATCACATTTACAGATTGTGTCTTATTTGTTAAGATAGAGAACTATTGGCTTCCTTATCTCCAAAATTTTATGGGATGTTTCTCAATGGAGTTTAATATCCAAGTCAATGTAAAAGTCCGCCTAGAGATATTAAAGAATAAACTCGCCAGTAAACTTCTCTAGAAAAATGTATACTTCAAAATGACATTGTAGAGCAGTTCGATTCTATTCCTATGGTAAAACTGGTCATACGTACTTATTACATTTGTACAAAGAATGGATTGCATGCATTGTTATTAATTATGTACACACATGTAATAGTTATTTTTCTTCATAAAAATATCAAATTTTCTCAGATGAACTTTACATATTAATGATAAAATTGTAGATCATGACAAAAAATTTAAAATACTTAGTTACAATAAAAACTCATCAACTAGTGTAATAAAATACCGGAATATTGTTTTTCACAGTTTTTTTAGGATGAAAATTTCAACATCCATTCAAAAGTTTGTTTTGGATAAACTTCATTTAGTAACCTTGTAATAACTTGTCGACATATAAATTACATCGTTTCACACCACTGTTATTTTTAAATTACTTAACGGTTGTACAGATAATGTAAATGGTAGTTGTAGATGTTAATAAGTATTTTTAAAATAAAGTGACTTAAATATGCCTGTGCAACGGTGTTATTGCACAAGAATGCTTTCGTATTCTTAATATTGAATTAGGCTCTGCCAGTATATAACGGTATGAAAAAATATCATATAATTTATTTATTTATGCATTAATATTGAGTTGAATGTAAATGAAACTCAGGCAATTATTCAAGATGTAATTTTATAATTGTATTGGAAGAGGCATTCTAAAGACAATTAAAATTGCATTTTTTTTAAAGATTCTGACATAACATTTGGAAATAAAGAAACACACATTACATTGTTGACATTGTAATTCACAATCTCCAGAAGACACAATTCTTCGTTCGCATTTGAAAAAAATTAGAATCATACTCACTTTACTATAAGAAAGGTATTGAGGTTGTATACGCAAATATTAATTTGAGGAAAAAATAATCATCCGAGCTCTTAATTTAGTATTTAGATATAGTGTGCGAGATGTAGTAAAATTACAATTCACATCCACCATTATGATTAACGATGATTTCACATTGTCCTTTTTAATGTTATTTCAATCTTTTTGATCATCATGTTATTTTGTATTAGAACTAGAATGAAATAAATTCAATATTTAATACATATATGTATTAAATTCAGGACATAATTTTCCATAATTTAGTAACAAGAAAATTTTATACTAAAAGCTATAATGAATCTTATTTTACCAGATCTATTTACTTAAAAATCACCGGTAAAATTCCTTCCAACTTTGACAAAAGTCTAAATAGCATAATAATTTTTATGGCAAACATCCTATAATTCATAAATTTCTACGTGCAATTATTTATAGGTAAAATATAGGACTTCTATTTTAACATATATTTGGCTAAAAATATAGATAAAACATTTTAAATCTAAACTATGGGTCATTTATTCAACTGAATAAAGAATTGTAATAGAAATCAAAACTCAGAATTTAATAAAATAAAAAAGTATAGCGAGAAATGCATTCTTTAGATATATACTTGAGGCAGGAAATATTTTACATATCTGGAAGCAAGATATTATCAAGCTGAAATATTATGATTTATACTTAAAAATAGTCACTTTTTTATTCAAAAACTGTGTGGAATTTTCTTGATACATTATAATATTTATAAAATATTAAATTCGAGAACTGTGAAACAAAAGACATTCTTTTCTCTTTTGAGCTCCATTTATATGAATTTTCAAGCAATAAAAACTGGAATTTTACGGGTTGAAGAAAATGAAATACGAGTTTTCCATCGTACAAAATATATTAGTATGAAGCCCATATTTTCCTCTTTCTCGCTATTTTTCTCTGCTCTCTCTTCTTTCTTAAGTTTTGTATTATTCTTTTTATCCCCTGCAATTCCAATGCTTTTCTATTGAATTCTAGAGAGCATCGTAAGCATTCCCTAATTTTTTATTTGAAATATAATATTTAAATATTTTATTAACTGTATATAATTTTATCAAATTCTTCTAGAGTTATATTTTTAAATAAAAATTGTTGAATCATTATTTTAGACTTGTATTGAATAAAAAGTTAATTAAATTTAAATAAATTTAAGAGCGATAAAACGTTTTAAAAAATTTATTTAAAGATTAAATATTTTTTTTATCGCAATATATATATTTATTATAGCTTAATTTTTTATTATTTTTAAATACATGTTACTAATTATTTTCTTATCCATCATGAAATTTGAAAAAATATTGTTCTAACAAATGTAAAATGTGCATTTATTTATTTAAAAGGAAATTTATTCTAAATTTCTTCGTATCTATAATTAAATACGTTTATGTTATTTTTTATTTCTTGTGTTTCTGTTATTTTATTTCATAAAACTACGAAAGCCCTAATTTTAATCAGTTTAAATGGATCTTTTGTTATAATTAGACACTCACAACGCAATTTAATCGCAGTTTCATAGCTTAAAAGGATTTTCTCACTTTGCGTATTATAATATTTATTGTAAACAAAATTCAATCTAACAAATTTTCTGAGTATTTAAATTTAATTTCTCTTCATGTGAATCTATTATACTAAATTCATAGTATATCATGATGTTAAAGTACTTTTCTTAGTTTATACTTGAATGATTGACAATGCAAATGACAATGCAAATTATTTTTTAAGTGATCTCGATCCTTTTTTCAAGATCTGAGAGCAAACCATATTTATCACATTTCATCAATAAGTTCATAAAAAGAAATAAATTACTAGTATATAGACTTTAAGTTGGAAAAGATAAAGAGAATTTGCTAATTTTTTGATTAATGCTTGCAAAGATTTGGATTTTGTAGCTTCATCCAGAGTTTTATGTAATGCCAAAGATATATATCATTTCTTAGAATTAATCTGTTATTGAGAAAATATTATGATAAACGACAAACAATATTATGATAAATTATGATATTATGATACCATTTTAGAGATTTCAAAATAGCTTGATATGTATTAGGTCTATCGGAAAGTTCTGTTCGATTTTAAAATAAAAGAAGTGAATAAATGTTTCATATTTTGAATAAACTTTATTGAATAATATAATATCCATAATTACTTATGACTTCTTACCAGCGTGATGGCAATTTGTATATCCCATTTTAAAAAAATGTCTTATCTCTAGAGGTCAAAAATTGAACCAGTGCTTGTCCAATATCTTCTTCGTTCTTGAATTTTTTGCCCCACAAAAAATTTTGTAAGGACAGAACTAAATAATAATTGGAAGTTGTTAAGTCTTGTGAGTATGGTGGATGAAGAAGAATTTCCCAGTCTAGCTCTTTGACTTTTTGGCGAGTTCTCAAAATCAGTATACAGCCTGGTAGTGTCATTAAAAAGTATGATCTCCTTCCTATTGATCATCTCCGGTCCCTTTTCTTGGAATGATGTTTTTAGCTGAAAGTACTTCTCCAAATTTAGACTTTCTTTGGTTTCAGCTAATTGATTTACTGTCGTCGAATATCTTACCATACACTTAACATTTTCTTGTTCAGGCTCAGATCCAGTTTAGAGTTAAAGGGGACCAGATTTCCGGGTTCACAATATGCCCTTTTCTTTATGATGTTTTCATAAGTAATCCACTTTTCATCTCCATTTATGATCCGGTCCAAGATAGATTTGATTTTATTGCGTAGAAGCAAAAATGTGCAGATGATGATTCAATCATTCACATTCTACTCACTTAACTTATGTGGCACCCATCTCGAATGATTCCACACAGTCTCAATTTCCGAATATGGACCGAAAAGATTTGTTTAATTTAATCAAGCCTTTTCACAATCTTTGATGTCCATACTTGTTGAAATCTGCAACTATGCTATTTAGAAATCTGCAACTATTTAATTTAAATTCCCTATTGGTATCCTATTGGAGAACTTTTAAAAAACAATAATAATATTGTTATGATTTTATTTATGAAAAAAGAGGTCTGAGTTTTTTAGCATTCCTAGTAAAAAAGCGTGATAGCTCAAATCAAACATGCCACAACTATCTTTTGAATCATAAATTAAAATAATAAACATTGCTAAAAACAAATTAATAACTATACAATTAAACTGCAACATATATGTACAGTTAAATTCCCATTACCAAATATTGAAATGTTTTTAACAGGTAAAGGGAATTATTAAAATAAGTAAATAATTTTACCTTGCATCTGCATTTCTCTATGTTAATATAGTAAGTAATTTTATCATTAGGAAGAAAATTTTAGAATCCGTACATAAAGGAAATTCATGCTCATATAATGCTTTCTTTTGTACATGAAATAGTTGATCATTCACATAAAATTACAGTTATTATGTATGTTGATAGCAAGAATATACATTTATGTTTCTGATTCTCTTGGATGCATTTGTGGATTAATATAATATATAAGAGTAGGAGAATCGTTTACTATTAAGATAAAACACTGCATTATTTTTTCTAGAGAACGTTGTATTGTAGAGGGACCTATATTATATAAGAAAGAAATTTTTATTTATAGTAGAACTTCAAGTTTATTTATTTGATTTATGCCTATTTCCTTTTATTTGTAATATGATTATAACAATTATAAAAACATAATTTATAAATACAGTTAAAAATATTTTGTAAATTACAGTTGTGTTTTTAAAATTCTTAAATTTTTAAAATTCTTAAAAACTATACTATTAAATTCATATATAAAATAGGGAGCAATCTTTTTCAACGTTTACCATAGTGGATGATGTAATTTTTACATCAGTGATTCAAAACCAACCGAAACATTATATTTGTTTTTCTGTGTTAAAACATCTATTAAAACAAGCCCAAGGGTATTATTTGTTTTAGAAAGAAATATCAGTTTTTCAGAGATTACACTAGTTATGCATCTTGCATATGCCGAATTTTATATCAAATAATTCATAACATATAATATGTGCTAATAATTATATGATATAATATTTTCATCTTTAAATATGGATAAACAAAAGTAAGAATAATTTTTATCAATACAATTAGTAAAGTCAAGAATATAAGAATTGAAGAATATATTAATTTTATAATAAATTGGACACACAATATTAATTTTATTCTTACAAGGTTCTTGATTAGAAAATAAAAAAATCTATTTTGTTATATTACAGTTTACCTGATCTTTACCTAAGAATAAAATGATCATTAAATAAATTCTATTGCACACTTTACCTAAATTAATTTTCTATTTATTAACAAACAATGCAATCGTCTATACAGAAAATTAACATCATTAAATGAAGTAATGATGCAATTATCGTAAAAGTTAATTAAACAGAAGCTGCTATGATTGGGACATTTCTCCTTTCTTTCTTATAATTCTATAGATTAAGCCAGGTTCCTATTATTTATTTACTTACTTCAACCAATTTTTTTCTGAAAGAGTGGTATTTAAATCTGAGAAGATTTATTGATCAATTATTCATTATTTTCCGAGTTGAAGGGCTGGAAACGAAAAAGGAGAGAAAAGTTGCAAAACAATTCATGATAAAATAATTATAATTCTATTCTACTGTGTTATTTTGCAACAATAAGTTATATCCTCTGGAGTTTTCTTTTTGATTAATTTTGTATTCTGCTCACTCATGAAATAAATCAAATGAAAATATTACGGTATATATTAATATTTTGATAAATGTTGGTGTTTGGTTTGTAGAATAAAAATATATCAAGATTATTTGCTTTATGAAAATCAAATGATTATGACAAATACTGAAAACTAAAGAATGACACTGCATTCTTTGTTCATGGAGCTTCTTTAAAGCATGTAATTTATTAATTAAATGCGTTTATTGTAGTTCAAGCAAATGAATTATTTCGGTGGCAAAAATAAATCATGGTTATAGATATAATCATTAAAACCAATGCATTTTTACAAAAGAAATATTTTCTTGTACACTGGTGGTCAATATAAGAACATCTTCATAGAATATCCAATAATTTTCTTTTGGGATTAAGGACTGGAATCAGTGTTGAGTATAACATACGATCAAAATCTTCTTCTTCCACATGATTATCAATAAATGCAAATTAGATATTTCTACAAATACCGGATTTAATGATTAAATTTGGTATACTAATACCTTATGGTACATGGTATATTGATACCTTATAGTAGCTTAACTTGCAGAGGATTTTAATGTAAGATAGTATCAAATGAGAACAATATAAGTCATAAAAGAATGTCGTATGTGACGAATCCTTTATTGCTTTTACTGTACCATATTGTTTCATATAGTGAAAGTTATGGACACTTTATAGTGCTATACAAAGGTCATAGTGGAATTCTCATATGTTAAGGCAATTATTGATCAATGATCGTGTCACCAATTTCCATATTTCCAAAAGAGTCAATTTTAAGCTTGTTGATTCTTGTTAGAAGGTGGTCATCATGCGTAAGATCTTCCTGGAATATGCCATAAATCCTTTATAGAATTAAGGTTTTGAGTCTTTGTTGAGGGTAACATATGATGAATACCATTTGTTCATACATGATCATCGATAAGTGCAATTCTGTAAAATCGAAAGTTATTGTCCATAAGGAAATATTGAATTTTACAGCTCCTCGAAAATGTCCAGGAAAGGTAAAATAGAGTTTGAAATTCATATCCACACATCAAATTCTGTTGGTATTGCTGTAAAAAAATAAGCAAACTGTATGCAACCATACAAAATGATCCCTCCTCATACAAGGAGATCAGTGTCATCAAAGCATTCAATTTCTCTGAATTTTTCCAGGACGATTGCTTCTCCTGCCTCTTTTCAGAAGAAAACTTTTAGAGAACCATCTCATATGCTTGAATTCATGTTGTGACTGAAAAAGACACAGTATCAATATTGATCTGTCTAAGAATGGGTTAATGTTCCTAAAATAGAGAGGATGTTTTGAATAGTTGCAATAGAGGAATGCATACCATTGTCCTCCAAGTGTAGGAACCTTTTTTAACAGACCGTCTAACACGCTCTTCTAATATCCATGTTCTAAACAAAGAAGCCCGGCATTGAGACAATAGCCTAGCAGTCATACTCAAGGGCTCACTCATGGATTCTCCTAAGATCTTAGAATTCTTAGGTGATCTTATCTAGACTTTGAATCATCGTATCAATTTCTTAAAATGTTTGCTGTAATTTGTTAACCACTATAAGTGACACTTGTAACCAATGACTACTTTTCGCTTGTGAACACCCAAAGTCTACCTTAGCAATGCTCTCCATCTCAATTCCTAGCTTAAGCAATTCCGCATTAATTTGAAATGCAATCTGTGAGGTTGAATTTATTTTCTTTTAAAAAAGGATACCCTCAAATAGATCAATTAGATGTGAGAAACTGTCAGACTTCAACTTGAAAGTTTATTTCTGTTTTTTGAACGGACCTCTATATCATTAAAAAAACATTAGATTGAATTGTTTCATAAATTAAACTGTACTTCATAAATTTTTAAAATAATTATAGTATAATACTTTTAAATTAATATGCCTGAAATTTTTTTATAACTCTCCATTGCATTGCACAATTGACCGTTTATTCAAAAGTTTCATAACTGTTGATGAAATATATCTTTAACTTTTAAACGAATAAACTAAATAAATGTATCTATCATATTAAACATTCTGTCTCAGACTTAAAATAAAACGAATTTGTATATAGAAAAAAAATTATTTATTAGCCTAATAAAAACACAACATAAATTTTAAACATAAAATTGTAAATTTTAATATTAAGAGTAACTTTAATATCAGAAACGTAAAATTATGTATCTTAATATTGAAAGCAAAACTTATATCATAATCTTCGTAAATTAAAAACAAAATAGAAAAGTCTTGAACTACCAGATTCAAAAGTCTTATGGGAAAATTATCACGTGATATTAATTATATTTCACTTGCAGCGAATTAATAATTTAACTTTGTATAAAACAACTTGTTATGAAATCAGCCAAGTGAGTTACAAAAGGAAATTGTTAGTTTAAATAATAGAAAGTGTAAATAATTTGCTTATAACATTAATAATAATATATACTTATTCAATTACATATTTATTTATTCGTAAATTTATGTCTGCAGTAAAATTACTTGGAAAATATTATTTTAAATTGTTGTAAATAAAACGTAACAAAATACATAATTTGTATTAAGGTTAATTATTGAAAAGTAGTGATTGGAAAACAATATTATAGATAAAAATTTCATTTAAAATTTGACAAAAATAATTATACCCGAAAAAATATAAAAATAGAAATTGCTTGTATAACGAAGCGAAATTGGTGTTAAGCTTATTTATCAACACTATAGTTTAATGCTCATTAAATATTTATTTTGTTATTAAACTTAAATAGAAATAATTTTTTACAAAGCTAAATAGTTCTTATCCATATTTGGGTGAGTGAATGAATTACATTGTTAATGGTGAGCTTCACTTCTAGATAATAAATACATCAATTGTAGAAATAGTGGGGAAAATAAAGTAATCGAAACTTTATTAGGTTTGAAATAAACCTGTAATAATAACAAAAAAAATAATACATATATATGATTAAAGTTATTTGATACTCTACCTAACTCAAAGTGATTTATAAATGAAAAATTTTGCAGCACATTACGGTAAATTAAATGATGTGTTGTGTAGAAATTCAAATTTTAAAAAACTTGAAATTGAAAGTCTGAGATTCATTAACTCTTTTATTACAACTTATTATATTTAATCTTTTATTATTTGTTCTTTTGCCTATAATATGATATTTAACTAGTATTGAATTTGTCGGACAGATTATTCTAGTAGATTATTAGAACAATTACATTACTACGCGTACATATATAAATGCAGGTTTGGATGTGAACTTCTATATCATATTATTAACAATGTCTCACCTATTGTTCTATTGAGATTTCCTATTGAAAAGCAAATTAATTGGGTTAATTAACTTTATTTTATAGGTTCTTAAAATAATTAGAGCAAAACATTCGTACTTGAATTTGAGAGTGCAATTCATATAGTTTGATGGGCATTATACAATTCGAGAAAATTTATTTGAAGTAAATTTATTTAAAAGTATTTAGTAGTTAATTTGCAATTTGTTAAATGAAAATGTTTTGGATTATCACACCTAAGTATCACTTTCTTCTTAGTTGGTGTTTACTATTTTCTTTTTTCATATGGTAAATTTGAGCAGAACTTCAAAGATGGTGTTGGATACAGAATAAATTTTAAAAATGTTATAAAATGATTTAAGAACGCTTAGTAACGATTAAGAACAGTAATGATTAAGAACGCTTAGAACGCTTTGTAATTGACTGGATAAAATTATTTTGTATTAATGCCTTTAGTATCACTTCTTTTTTAGTTGGTGTTTTCCATTTTCTTTTTCTATGAATGAAAAGTAAAAAGAAAATAATACATTTTTTTCAGTGACATTGTGAATATTTATAAAAAAATTATATTTACATCGATTTACATTCACCATGAAGTTGAAACAAAATAAAGTTTTATGATACATGCGGTATTTTTCATAAAGTATTTCATGACTAAAAAGTAATTTCAAAAATGTATCCTTTCACCTACGCAATAACAAAAACAGTCATTCTACCAGCACGTTAGAAAGAAATGTTTTATAAAGCAGTACGGAGTATTTACTTTAAGCCTTCAAAAGAGAATTTGATCTAGGATAACATTTATTTTTATTATACGAATTTCTGCTCATTTCAGAAATAAACAAAAGATATTCGTATTTTTCCTAAAATGAATTGGTAAATATTCTTTTCCATGGTAAAAGAAAATTTTGATTTTTTTAAAAATAAGACTTGCAAGAATTTTATGCTTACTTTTATACCTGAGATTATTCAGTTCTGTTGATACTTAAACACAGACGTAATCAGCATTTCCTGTCCAGGACCATTTTTGTTGAGCTAGTGAATTTCTATTTGTTACTACCATGTCTTTTATCTCATCTTTTATTCATTTATAGATTTCTATTTGGAACTTATTTTATATCGAACTTAGTATTTACACATGAATAGAATTGAAAAAAAAAACATTTTTCTCCTTTTTTCTAACACTTAATAAAATGGTTAATAGACACATCATCTCAATATAATCCTCTTCTTCTTTTTAGAGTTGGGTTTGTATGTAAATGGGCACCTCTGCTTTAATCAGCCTTTTGTACCACAAAATCTCAATATAATAAACAAAGCACTAAATTTAATATTGTTGTTATTGTTGTTGTCGTGTGCCAACCAGGCCGGCAATATGGGGTGCGCTGCTCCACTTTTCCAACTGAACCATATTTGGTGTGGAGTCCGACTTCCTCAGTACACACATGCCATAGGTACCCGTTTATAGGGTAGGCAACCATTCACACACACACAAAGAAAGGACAAAGACAAGAAAGAGAAAGAGAGAAAGTACATCCATGCCCAGCCAGGATTTGAACCCAGGTCCCACCCATCTGTAGTCAGGACTAAATTTAAGGAAAATAACAAAATATTTCAATTTATTTATTTATTTTGTTTTCTTGTGGGTTACATATTATTGAATACTAATTTCGAGGACTGTTTTAAATAAAAAATTAAAATATTTACAATAGGAATTTTTTAAGCACTTTTCATTATTAAAGCATCAAATAGAAAATTATTCGGAAAAAATTATGCATTGCTAAACTAAAGGCCAATACTCACAAGTTGTATTTTTTATTACTTGTTGTGTAAAATAATAATCTGACATCAAAATATTAAATCGTGATCGTCGTCTCTAAAAAAATAACAATCATTAAATCACAAATGTTTTCCCTAATTTCTTAAAATAGCACACTGAATCACAATATAGCAGTGCACAATACTACTTAATTAAATAAAACAAAGGTATTTTAATTGTAATTTAATGATGTAAATTTACATAAACAAATTAAATATGTAAAACAAAAAATACTAAATACAAAGAATTAAAAATGTTGAAACATATTTCATCAAATACAAAGTCTTGTAGTCAAAAGTTAATCTTGAAAAATAGGAATCACAACTGAAATTACTAAATTCATTTTACATACTAAGAAATGCAACAAAATATTTGAATTTTTTACAATCATGCTATGCCTAACATGCCTCGAGGAAGAAAACTGGAGCTCTATCACACACTCATGATATGGAAATTAAATTACTGATTTTAAATATATGTATAAAACTTTGATTAATAAAACAGGAAAACATAAGTAAAATATCTATTTTTAGATGGTTAACTTAGATAATATATAGGTTGATAAAAGAATAAACTAAATTATAAATAAGATAAATATTTCATATGATTGGATATTATCAATTCAAAATTTCTATTATTCGTTTTGAGGATTTCTAAAATTTGTTTGTACGGTAACGTCAAACTCAAAAACAAAAGCAGTTTATAAAACTGAAAAAATGTTTTTTTTTTGGTTTCCAAAAAAACATAGTTTTCAAAGAAAAAATGTAAAAGGAACGCAGCTGAAGATACCGTTTTTGATTATTATGGTTTTTATTGTGAGTTATGCTGCTGTGTCATTTTATGATAATATTTCTTTTTCTTATGTTCATAAAATGAAAATGAATTTATAAAAACTTAAAGGAAGTTATGTCACAATTCGTCTCTATATATATTATGGTTATTGTTGCGTATTTTTATTATGCTATCATTTTTTTTTCTTGTGCTCGTAAAATGAAAATGAATATGTAAAAAATCCAGGTGAAGTTATATCATTAGTATAGATTCATTCGCTATAACATATGGAACTTTTATACTCGCATTTAAAAAAAGAAATATTTTAGTTCAAAATTAACTCAATTGTAATTAAAGACATCGAAGTATTAAAATATTTCTGTAAATTATTTTTATTTATTTAGGATTTAGCCACTCTATACATAGTTTATAATAAAAAAGAAATTGTTACATAATTATAGTAATATGGTAAGTAACAGTATATTAAACATCCTTAGAAAGATTAATAATTTAAATTTACAACAATATTTATTTTAATATTGGATATCAGAAATATTAATTTTGATGTATAACACTTTTAATTGTTTTATTATGTATTATCAATAAGTAATTTATTCTGCAAGAAATTAAAAATAAAGTAACTTCATTATATAGTCTTATAGTTACAACTTTCGCACTTACTTATAACTCATTCAGGAATCAATTACTTTTCTTATGCAGTATATAACAAACTACGTAAATTGTTATAATAATTTGCTATATTTGCCATTTTTAGTAAGTTTAATAGCTTAAAACTACTACATAATTTTTTAATACGGGATTTGTTTAATAAATACAATGATAAAGAGATAAGTTTATTTCATATATTATATTTTATCATAATATTTAAGTAAATTATTATGTACAATTTAATTAATTTAATTTAATTATTATGTACTACTGCATAAATGTTTTAATATGGGATTTGTTTAATAAATATAATGATAAAGAGATAAGTTTATTTCACATATTATATTTTATCAATATATTTAAGTAAATTATTATGAACAAATTAAAAGTAAAGAAACTTCACAATCATTTTTCACTTACGATTTTCGTATTTATAAATAATGTTTTCTTTTTAAAATAATTATCTTGATATTAACTTTCATTTATTTTTTTCATTATATACAAGTCAAGTTTGTTAATATAGATATTTCACGTACAAAAATATTGTTATAAGAAAAAAGAGATAAGAAGCATGTTATTAATTTTTGGATAGTCTCTATTCCACAATCTTGTAGAGAAAATATATTAGTCAAAAAATTATATTTTAAAAAAAATACAGAAATTTATTTAGCTATTTATGATTAAAATTTCGTCCAAAAATGAAAATCATGAAAGAGAAGTGGCTATTGCAAAATATTAATAAAATCCATTTGAAAAAAAAAGACTCCTTAAATTATTTCAAATTCAGGTTAATAATTTTTAAACTAAGATAAATTATTAAAGGAAGTTTAAAATGTTTGCGATAGTTTAATATTTTTTTGATGTTTTCAATTACACATCCATTTTGATGTTCTCTTATTACAGATATTGATAAAAGTAAGTTAAAATAAAAGTAAAAAATACAAAGGTATACAATTAAAATTATACAGTACAATTGTAAATCAGAAAACCCAATGTGATTCAAAGCTTTATGTAAAATTAAAAATTGCTTATTTTTATATCCTATATTTCCTAGCACAAAAATGTAATTTTAAACATAAACATATTAGTTGAATGCTTGAAAGCTTTTGCTCTGCATCAAATAAATCTTTTTTCATGGCTTTTGAGATTTAATTTTACTATTTAAATTACTATTTGATGTAAACAATTCTTAATCTTTGATTTCTTTTCGTAACCAAGCATGTACTTCCTTTTCTCTTTCTTAGCAACTGAATAAGTCTTATAATAAGCTGTTTTTAGAATTTTTTCCCGACATTTAAAAAGAAATAGGCAATAAGCATGTAATATGATTAACGGATATATTCTGCAAATGAGCAAATTTTATTATATACTATCATTGGTTATTAGCTGATTAAATGAAATAAGTACTTTAACTATAATAATTATGTAAAAATAAGATTACTATTGTTACAAAAGCAAAAGTATATGATCTACTGAATCATCTTGTATTAAGCTTATAATATGTTTTATAATTTATTACAATATGACATTTATCCTTTTCATTAGCAAGTAAATTCTGATAGCTTGTCTTTTACATCTAAAAACCCTAATTTAGAATATGGAAAGATATTTTAGCCACAAAACGTTTTAGAACATATTTTTAGGAATGAATAAAAAAATAAGAAAGTAATTACATTTACAATAATTTATATTCCTTATTATATTAATTACATAAATGAAAATGTTCCGCTTTTCTATTAAGCAAATGAAATTAGAAAAATTAGTCATTCATCACAGTTGTCAAAAGAATGCTATAGTAATTATTGTGATTAAAATAGTTTTTGTGAGGACAAAGTAAAGAAAAATTGATCAGTGTAGAATTAACAGATAATTAAAAAAGTAATATTTAATAACAATAGAATCATAGGAGAAGTAAAATATATTAGTCTGGTTTATTTTCATTTTGATAGATATTGCATCAGACAAAATATGTAGTAAAATAAAGTACATAAAATATTAAAAATATAATAGAAAAGGGAAACAAAAGTAAAGAAAAAATATTTTTAATTCTAATTGAGTTAAAATAGTTAAAAATTAGTTTTTCCTTATTTTCTTTTACAGATCTATTCGGTTAACAAAACTTATTAAACAAAACTTATTATTCATATCATTACATGAGTAATTAAATGATAATTGAATGTAAGAAATATATTTTAAAATTATCACAAATTTAAAAAAAGGAAGTATTTAAATATCTAGTATATTTAATGTACGTAAGAATATCATTAAATAGCAATTTATATAAGTTTATATCAAAGATATAAAGTCCCAAACTAATATTTGGAAATATTTTATATGGAACGTTGAAGATATTACATAGAAAAATATAGACATTTTAATGTTTCTTAAATTTACTTAAACGTGTGTAAGAAATTAAACAGGACAAGTTTAAATTTTTTACAGAAATATTTCATGAAATGAGAACTATTTTATTTATTTATTAAGGATATATACATTTATCTGTATAAATGTATAAATGTATGTATGTATTTCTGTGTATATAAGAAATATTGAAATTAGTGTATGTTTGCTTAATATATGTTCTAAAAGAATTTTCAATGCAAAATATTAATTGAAATATTGAATAATTCATTTTTTTATTTTTTTAATAATAGTATCTGAGAGTGCTAATGGGATTGTTTTATTAAATCTAAAAGAAAGAAATAACTTTTTGAGATCTATGAAAGCAAAGATGCTCGTAAAATTGAAATATGATGTGAGAAATATATTGCTTGAGCAAAATTTATAGTGTTTCACTATTTAAACAGTTTGGGAATTTTGTAAAGTTAATAATTGTTTTTTTTACTTTAATTGAAGATGAAATAAATATTTCCTTGTTTAATTCATTAATTATGGAATTTATCTCAGAATGAAAATAGCTGTTTTAATGAATCTGTTCTGACACATTGCGTTTATCATTAAAACAATTCATAGTAATAAATTATATAAAGTAAATCAAAATAATTTAAACTCTACATTTTTCTTTCATTTTCTACATTTTCTTATTTTTATCACATTCATATTTTATAGGACTACAATTTTAAATTAATATTATTTATTCCATGGCCAGTTTTAATTCTCATTAAAACTCTATATTATAAAACAAAGTTTAGCATTGCATTTCTAATTAAATTACTTTAATGTTTATTAATTGCTCTTCAAAATGCAAAAAATTGTTGCTACAATATTTATAAACGACATTCCTTCTTAAGACTAATAATTTGATTAAAAACAGTTTTAAAAATATTTTAATGTTCAAAGAAAAGTTTGAAAAAAAAATCCAGCCACATATATTACAACTTCCTACAGAAATTTCAAAATAAAACTATAGTTTATGTATCTTTATTATTCTACGTTTTAAATAAAATATAAGTATTTGATATTAAAGTCTTAAATAATTTCTCTTTTTCATTTGTTAATTTCCATTTGATGAAATGTTTTATTTATCACTTTTATTACAAATTGAATTTTAAGCTTATATGTTAAAAAGTATAAATGATTTACGTAAAACTGTATTAGTTACTAGCACATCACAAAATAATTATTTTTTATTATATGCAAGGCCACTATGAGCATTTAATGCAACAATTGTCAATAACTAAGAGTGATATCAGAAAAGTAAATGCAATCTGAATTTAAATATAAAATTAAATTGATTATTTACTTTTTAAGAATGCTTTTAGTGGAAATCTCATAATAAAATGTAACTGTTAACAAGAGTAATGTAATAAATTTTATGGCATATAAATGTTTCCAAATAAGAATAAAATACCATCCTAATATATATTTGAAATTTAATAAAAATTCTTTAATCAATCATAAAGTATAACAAATAATTTTTTCCAGCGAAAACATATTTTAAATCTTTGAAATTTTGCAATTTTTTGTAAAATATTGCAATAATTTTTTAAAAAATTGCTTTAATACACTTTTTTGACAAAGTAATAAGTATGATTCATATCAACAAACTGTACCTATTTAAAATAAAAATATTAAATAAGTAGAACTGTGCGTATGTTAAAATTTTATTTCACTACTATAAACGTCACAGAATTGTGAAATAGGCATAAATTGGGAACATAAATAAGATTTTAAAAAATTTAAGATATTAACGCTTTTTGCTCCAGGATAAGAAGAATTTTGATGACTCTTTTTCTTAGAATAAATTAAATTTTCCTAATTTATATATTGTTCACATGGTGTGATTTTAATGTCAACAAGCTCTGTAGCAAGAGCCATTCACAGTATCAGGTGATGAATCACACTACTCTCTTCAGTTGTCAGATGGATGGATGGGGTGTTAATAATGTTGAGCGTCATCATTACTTACCCGATTGCCGTGCAACCACGATAGCAGTTCAATGAATAGGCATTTGTGTGCGGCTGCTCGGCTTTATTAAAGCTCGACTCAATGATTTATCCAAACAAATGCATTATCAATGATACCTATATTACACTAACTCATTGAAAACTGTTGAATATGAAGTTAGATATTATTAAAAATGGCCTTATACTATTAAAAGTTAAGATATGATTAGTTTTGACTTTAAAAATATAAAATTTTTCTCTTATCATGTTAAAAATATTATACAGTAGGTTTAACATTATGTTAATTACACGCTAAAAATTTTGTACAAAAATAGTGTTTAAAAATGTTTTACACTTTAAAAATGTTGTACAGATTTTTAAGAAATATTTTGGAATAGAAATTAAAAAGAAAATAATTGAAACAAAGGCATTTAAACTGAAAATAATTCAAAATTAGTTAGCAAACTATCATATTGCGTTAACTCACGCAAAGAATTTCTAACATTCAATTTTGTTACGAATTTAATTTAGATTGAAATGATTTAATCTTTGTTATAATTAAAAATATTAATTTATTTGAATATTTTAATATCAGTCTTCTACAAAGCTTCAAAAGAATATTTGTTATACAAATAAAAATTTTGTACATGTACGAAATTTACGGATAGCATTTCCAGACATTACATTATAAATGTTCAATGCTAATATGGGCAATATATTTAAAATAATTTTAAAATATGTAATTTGCTCCATTTTCAAATTTCAAAATTTTGAAGATGGAAAATATTTTATGTAAAACTGAAAACAAGATTAATCAATACGCACCGAATTCTGCAAAATATTAATATACTCATTGTCAATACTTATAAGCAGTTAAAATTTCTGAACACTTCAAAAATTCATATTTAGCCATGGTTAATGTTTTAGAAGTATTAATTAATTTATATTATGATTGCACTTCACATTTTAAATTTCTTTAAAATGTGAAATGTAATTAAAATATAAAAACAAAATAAATAAATTTTTTTTAACTTATTATACTTATCAACTTTATGTTTTTGTCACCATTTATTCCTAATGAAATTGAAAAAAAATGTTCTCAACTTCAATTCATGTTCTGTAGCAATGGCTAAATTATTTTTTCTTATTCTTAATGCAACTTAATGAAAGTATTCAGGAAATGGTTCATGGAGTCACTTTATGCGATGATTTCTCACTCTTGCAAATCATATACTTTAAAAATACATGCATTTCTGGTTTTCTTTGAAGCATGGGATTAAAGCTGTTTTAATAAGTAGAAATATAATATGTTGTATTTTTCAATATAATTAATAATCATCCTGTCTCTAAATTTTTGGCGGTTTCAAAATAGTATAGCCACGATTACGTTTCTGCTTCTGTGCGATCATGTGTACATTGCATTTAATAACAATTGAGTTTTATCCATAATTTATTAAAAACAGTTACTGAAAATTTGTTTCCTTTTTCAAATAAATTTGGCTGTTCACTTTTAAAAAATGTTCCTCTGTAATGTTCAGCAAACATGATTTTCAATAGAAGTTTCCTCAAATTAGAATAATTGGATAGTCTCAATACATTTATAATTACAGTTTCAACTTGATTCGAATAAAAAAAGATTTCATAGGGTTTTCTCGCTATTTTATTGCAAAATTCCAATTACACGGACAAAACTGTGATAACGTAGAATTTCCAAATCCAGGGACCATGGTTGTATACATCCTATGAAGCACTTAAGTTGTTCCTATATAAACACCACATTTCCCCCATCTTGAATAATTGGAAAAAGATTTTTGCAGCTCCTTATACAATTTTTTATTAAAACACTTAACGAAATATAATATAAGTCATTTGTTATGCTGCAATATTTACCCATTATTATCGTTTAAATTTTCTAACTAGTTTTTAATATGATTTTTCAAAATACTTATAGCATTTATTGTGTAATATATTTAAATAAATGACTTTCATTTTTTTGAAGAACTAATATATAAACTTTAAATTATAATAAATAAGAAAAAGTTTTTAAAAAAAGGATAGCATTTTTGAAGAGAAAAATTAAGTTAAATATTAAATTTGTGGAAATACTTCAGTTAATAATAAAATTAATTAAAATTATTTTATCTAATTTCTCTTATCATACAATAAATACAATTGTTATATATCCATAAATAAATAAATAAATAAATATATACATAAAATATATTGAATTACTTTACAATGAAAATTAATGTAAAATAAGAAAAATATTCAAAATCTTTCTAAAATATTTCATGTAAACATAATAAAATTGCTGCAGCTCCCAATTATTCAAGGATAATTTCCCAAACTAATTTTATAAAATAAAATCTTTTAAATAGAACCTATACTATACTTTATACATTACTGTATGAGAACTATTGGAAGTTAAAATTTATTTGTACAAAAAGAAAATGATCTTTCTTCTGAGGACTCAATCATAATGCATGATTTTCTTAAGTAACATTTTATTTTATTAATTTTAGAAATGAGAATCTTTCTAAGAAATAATTTTTTTTTTATTTCTAAGGTTTCTAAAGTAAGCAAAATAAAAATATCACTTCTTGCTGTGTGTTATTAAATTGATAAAATATATTCCGCAAGACAGTCGAGATTTTGATATGTTACGACATTTTAAATTTTTTTTTACCATTTCCTGAGTTACATATCTCTTGACATCCTGCAAAAGAAAGATAGAAAATGCATTTTTTTACAGTATGATTGCATTTATCGAAACATGTGTTTTAAAAACATAGTATAATAAATATTGGATCTAAAGTTAACATCCATAAATTTACTTTAGGCGTTCGCCTTAAATATCTTCGTTTTAAATGTGAACATACATATTTTAAAAAATTAAAATATTTCGAATTACATTCAACCTTAAATTTAACAGAAAATGCAAATTATAATGCTTTTAAAACTTTATGAATTTGGGGAATTTTTATTCTATTTACACGTGAGAGTTTATTGAAATATTATGCTTTTCTTTCTTGAACATTTTTAACATATAATAACTTAATTTGATAAAAGGAAAAAATTATTCGTTATTAAAAGTAAATCAAATCAAATGTAAATTTATTTTTGCTTTGAATAATTTTTATTTATGAATATTTAAATCCCAATAGAATCTTAAAAGTGCTGTTTTACATTTTACAGTAAAAATAAATAAATTTTATTAAAATTTATCTTATTTTATTAATAAATGGAATAGTCATCATATCTTTTAAAAAATTTAAAAATTGTGAAGTGAAATATATATATATATATATATATATATATATATATATATATTATTGGTTTTTTAAATAAATTTATGTAAAAAGTAGTTTTCTCTTAGATATTTTTACATCAAGAAGCTTTATTTTCCTATCTTTCCAATAAGTTCTTCATGTTTCTATATTTTTTGATGAGTATGTATTAAACTTCCTTTATCTAACGTTTAAGCAAAAGTCATGAAAAGACACATGTTGAGGATGCATAGTTACTTTATTTATTTAGTTTATCATTGTTTCCAATTTTAGAGTTTTTTTAATTTAAAAATGTTTCAGCGCATACATTGTGCAAATTTGCTTATAAATGTCTATTGTTTGAATGAATATAGATTATTTCTTGCCACTAAAACTTTTGTTTTTGATTTTATGTTTAATCTGAACTTATTTTATTGTTTAATATTTTTTGTTACATAATAATATGCCCAAATAGTAGTAAGGGAAAATACTTAATAACTATACATAATTAATTTGAATACATTATTTTTGTGATTTCTTTTACATATTAGTAAGTAATTAATTAATAAATGATTAAAATTAAACTAACTTTGAAATTATAGAGGAATGTTGAAATCTATATGTTATTTTAGAAATTTGCTTATGAAAAATTAAATATAGATTATTAAGAAAATTCTCAAAATTAGCATTAATTATTCAAACATTTTGAAACACAACACTGAATAGAAAATAACAAGTAGCTTTATGTAGCAATTAGCTTACAAGTTAAAAAAATTCATTTAAAGATTTAAAATTTTTACAGATTCAACAACTAACTCTTTAATTTAAAATTTTCATAAAAAATGAAATTGTTCTCAACCTACTCAAGCAATGTGAAAAAGTTTGTTTCGTGTAGTCGTACAAATAGAAAATGTAAATGAAATGAAATTTAAATGAGATCTAGCTAAACCTAGAAAATGCTGTTTCATATTAAATGTCTTATAAACAACGTTTTAGGTAAAGTGTAAAGAATGGAAAACGCAAGTTTGTAAAAACAAAACCACAAAGCAGTTTAAAATTTAATTACTATAATTTTAAATTAAATTAATTTTGTTTAACATTTATAAAATTAAGTTATGCAAAATAAAATCACATATTATTTATGCTAATATTTCACAAAACACATTTATGTTATACATAATCTTAATGTAATCACTCTAAAACATTGTGAAGCACGTATAAAAATATTTTATTGTATTCAACGTAGGAACAGAACCATTGGCGCATTTGGAGGTACATTGATATAATCTTAGGTATATTTTTGAGGGTGAGGGAAAGGTATTATCAGTGTAAATCCATTTCCAACACTTGACGTTATTAATAATGATATAACAAAAAGGGAATATTCCAAGTGCGGGAAATTTATATGATAAAAGGAATATGATAAGTATTTAATTTTTCAACTTATTCTTGTAAAATAGGATATGAGGAATCGACCCTCACCACATTTTTAAATGATTAAATTGCTTTAATTTCTATACAGATTGAATTTGAGCGTTGTTTTTCGGTTAGAGGTTGCTGTGATGCATTGTGTCAGATATGCTTATCACTAAAATATGGCTTTGAGAGAGGTAGGTATTGGGATAGAAATTTATCATCATCATAGTATCATTATTCGCATCATCATCATAGCATTATTTTAGTTTATTCTTAGCAAAATGTACATGGAAAAGTGTATTTATTTTGGAGGATACAACTTTACATCTAAAATTTCATAAACATAACTTTAAAAATTTAAATGTATTTGAAACATTTCAATGAATTCCTTTTAAAATCATAAAGTGTGATAGAAATATTAATGCATGAATTTGAAATGTATTCATAAATTTAGAATTCAATAATTCACATATTTTACATTCATGTACGTGAAGTTGGAACAAAATAATTTACAATTAATAAAAAACGTACATTTCAGTTTTTACAGATACAAGTAAATAGTAAAAAATTATTTTTATTTGAAAAAGAAACTTTGAATTTCCTTTCCTGAATTTTCTTTCCCAATAGAAAACATTACATAATTTTTCTATTAAATATGTAAAATAATGAAGCTTATGGACTTGTGCGTTCCACGTGGCTTCTCTTAATATATATATATATATATATATATATATATAGGAAGAAAAGCAGTGATATTTTTAGTATATAAGTTTTAATAATGATGTAACATTTGATATTCATTTTTATATAAAATATTTTATTTTAAAATTCTGAATTTCTAAAAGCTATTTTTAAAAAAAAATCTTTTTATATAATTTTGGAAAAGTTTAGAAGAAAATGCAAATTTTTAACTTATTTTGCAAAAGATTTAATATGTTAAAAATTTGAAAAAATAGCCATTTTTCTGTTTTCATTTTTTGTACAGATTTTCTTTTTTTAACGATTTTCTATGGATTTATGTTAAAGTCTGATTAGTTAGTTAAATTCCTTATGAATATATAATTAAAAACAGAGGGTTTTATTTATAAAATAAATCATTTTTTTATTAAATTAAAATTTGCTTTTAAGCAAATGTTTTAGTATGTTGGATTTAATATTTTTAGGAATTGCTATTAGGAACGCCTTTTGGATGAAAATATCTATTCAAGTCATTTTTAAATGTAGAATAATTTACAGTAAAATGTTATACAAAATCTGTCACATATCTCAAAAATTATTTATATATATATATATATATATATATATATATATTTATATACTTATAAGTATATCTGTATGTGCATATTAATATATAGATATAATTAGTTTATAAACAGATAATAAAATTTGATAAAAGTATATATGCAACTAAATTATAATTTATTAAAGCCTAACATGTATTTGCAAAAATATTTTGGTAACCGTAAAAATTGAAGATTTTAAATTTCATAAGAAGAATATTCAGAAATAAACAATTCAAATAAATTATAATTAAGCAAATTACGCAAATTATAGTTTTTCAATTAAAAAAGTATATAAACGCAATTGTATATTGTTTTATTTTTAAAACAATATTGTAGTTGCAATTTAAATTAACTTCTATGTGAATTTCTTAGATTTCCTTCCTTGTTATTTTATTGAAATTATAAAATTTTATAAATGAATTTTTGCAAAGTTAATAAGATGAATCAAAATATAAAAATAACATATTTTATGCTAGGGAAAATATTACATATTTTCTTAAAAAAAATTCAAACAAACAAACAAAATGTTTTGTTTAAATTACTTTTGTTGTTAAATATCTCTGAATTCCAGAACTAATGTTTTCTCAAACAAAGGTTCTTCTGTTTCCGCATTCAGTAGAAAATATTGCTTCAAAAAAGCCTATTCTGCAAATGAGTATTCGAAAATGCTTTACATTGCAATAAAAATATGAAGTATCCGAGAGCTATGTTTTATTGGAGCTATTTTTATGTGACAGCTAGCTAAGAAACTTGTTTTCAAAAAACAATGGGATTTCAAAGTTATTGTGACATATTTCCAGTAGTTTGGTTTTTTTGATGCCATAATCTCTAGTGATAGATTGCGAAAAGACACATCAGTGACTTCAGACTGTATGGGATAAAATATATCACAAGTCTTATATTTTCATTTCCTTAAAATAACGATATTGCTCCATTTTTTATTTGTTAAAAGTATGCTACATAAGAAAAGAAAAAATATTATGTTTATTGTAATGAATAAAATCTATAAAATTTTATGCATTTTTGTATTTTACATGATTAGTTTGTCATAATTTGAGACAAAATTCCTGGCATTAACTTCCATCCAATCTCACAATATTGTTCAAAAGAAATTTATTAAAAATCAGATTTTCGAACCGTGCCTTTTTTGCTAATGTTCGACCAAAACGATTCTATCGGTTCAGTTCTAGTTTTTATTCCACCAAACAAAAATAACTGGTTCAATTTTAAATGAAAGATTTTATTTTATTTATATTATTATTTGTATTTTAAATATAAATTTATATTAAGCAAAAATGTAATTGCAAAAAATGTTATTCATTTTTTGATATGGATACACTATGTGAATTTATAAAATTAACAAGCATATACGATACGAGCTGTAAGTAGTGAACGGCGAGTCTAGGTATTTTTAGCCACTAACAAAATAGTTAGTAAAATTTGAAAACTAAAGTCTTGATTTTGTCGACCATGTGTTCTCTCGTCGCTCAAACCTTGACTCTCACATGGTCAATTGTCTTTGCAATAAGTACGTAAAAAATATTTTAACATATAAAAAACATGTTTAATTATTGTATGAAAATTAAATCTAACTATATTAATACACTTTTAACGTGATTGCAATGAGATCACTTCTGTTGTCTCAGAGAATAAATTTAAAACCCAGAAACGTCTTTTCAACACTCGTGAGTAGCTGTAGATAGGAAAACCATCTTTGTTATCTTATAGAAATATTGACTGAGAATTTTATTTTCTTCCAAGAAATTTAAAATTTTATATTGAACCTTCGTACAGTGTCAAAATTAATTGAAATAAGTTCAATGTTTCGGTAGAGAATATAGAATCTATTTTTATTAGGAATTCTTTATTTTTAAAGTCTCTAAATCATCTTCATTTTCTTCACTTTTATGAGAAGATTGTGTTTCCTATAGTAAAATTGAAATGGATTTCACCAAAATATGTAATTTATTCCAAAAATGTTGCACAACCTGTACATTTTGTGACCTGTACATTTGGAACAAGTAAAATTTGAAAAAGTGTGTTCAAATGAACTCCTACTATTAACGAATAATTATTATAAAAATACCATCTTAAAAAACTGATTTTATACAATATCAGCAAAAAAATTTTAAATTTCATAACTTTATTTTACAATAGGTTGAAATTTCATAAATATTGCCTAAAGTTAATTCTTCACTTTCCATTAAGAATTCCAATCTTCAATTTCCATTTCACTTTCCACTAGAGTATCAACAATTAATTTTAATTTTACTCATTTACACTCTGCAATATAACATTCTAAATAACTTTCAACTAAAAATGAGTCATAAACTTTTTAATTCCAATAAATATTTTAACAATATATATATTATTTTCTCTAGCTCAACAACTGAAAATAGGTCTTTCAATTCTATATGAGGACTTGGTGAAAATGCAGAAATGCGGTTGTCACAAGCGCAACTGTATTTGGGGAGCAAAACAATAGTATTTGTAACCAGTTGAGAGAGAGACATGATTTTTTAATTTAATCTTTACTTGGCTATACTTCCAGTTAACATTATTTTTCCCCATAAATTAATTCCGATTGTATCTAGCTTTTTAAGCCTCTTGACTAACTAGACATATACATATATTATTACATCACAATCCCTTTCTATCTTAGAGCAGCATCACATTAGTTATTTTTTACTGAGCAGATAGTTTTTTCTATCTAAACAGTCTATACTAGGGATGGTCAGACTTTTTTGTGTAAAATTTATTTTTTCAGTTTTCCCAACATTTTTAATGATGATTGTGGGTCAAATAAGTGTACCTTTAGGTATACGGATAAAAATTAGTTTCGAAGATGACTAAAATAATGTCTTCGCAGTCCTCTTAATGCCGACCTCTTGTCCTTACAAACCTCTGTTGATAATCACATGCTGAGATGTGAAAACTGTTATTCAGACTAATATTTTCTTAAAAGATTATTTATGCTTATAACTCACATTCAAATGGATTAAATCTGTCTTCTACAAGCAGTTTAACGTGAAATTGAAGCAGAAAAGTATTTTTGAATATATACAGAAATATGAAAAGAAATGTACTTATAATGTTGAATTATATACTTGATATTAAATTAGAAAATATTGATATGTTGGCTACAATAACAGAATAACTGAAGATATGTAAAACAAAAATAAATTGATATTTTTTTAAGTTCCGTTCCAGTTTTGGTTCAGACTAAAATAATGTTTTTTCCAGTGTTTTCGGTTCAGTTCCGATAAGAAACTCTGGATAAAATCTTTCTATATAATAATATATGTAATATCTTCAAATGATGCGGAGCGATTTACAATATTTTAGTCATTAAATTATTAACTCTTCATAACAAAATAAATATTTTATAAGAGAACTATAATCGGAAATACTTTTTTTTCCAATGTAAGAAATAAGTAATATAAGAGTACTACATGTGCACGATAAGAAATATAAGAGTAACGATATGGAATACTTTATGTATTAGTTTGGTTGCAAACTAGTTTTATAAAAGATTTTTTTTTCAAAGAATAGTGTTATAGTTATAATTTAAACTATATAGAATTATAATTTAAACTTTAGAACGTGTAAAAATTAGTATTTTTATTTGCATGCTTAGGACAAATTTTAATGAAATTAAAGTATTATAAATAAAATAAATTAGTATAAAATATTGTGCCCAAATATATATGACTCGTGATTAATAAAATACTGTGATGTATAAAGTAAGACAGTGTAACTTGAAAGTCGTACAAATCTTTAAATTTGATTTTAAATTGAATACTGAAGTTGTATGTAGTTTTCTATACTATTCAGATTTAAGTTAAATAAAACTAGCATTTTTAAGGCATTAAGTATTCACTAGTTACAAATAAAAGTCTTACACTGAATTAAGGACAAAATACCTGCTGTCTTTTAAGAAAATGGGGTTAAGCCGATTTCAAAATAAATGGTTTATTTTATTTTGTTAAGTATTTATACGTAACTTACTTTTTTGTCTTACTTTACTCTTTTAGTCTAATAATATCACAGACTAGAAAAAATAAAAAAAATATTTTCAATGATATAAATTTTATTTTATTTCCTTGATAACAGAATTACACAACAGACTTTTGCATAAGAGTAGGATATCTTCAAAGTAAGTAAAGTTCATATTTATAAGATTAAAATATAATCAGTTGATTAAAGAGCTTTTTTCTTTTTTAATGTAATCTTAAAATATACATATGTAAGATATACATAAAATTGAGATAACAACGACACAGTATGTAAACAAATATATTTTGTTATATACATTCAGATATACAAATTACTGATGTAAAATAGATATATATTTTGTTGAATGAAAAAACTATATTTTCGTGCGTTCCCCCCATAGTATGAAAAAATATCTAACATAATGTATGCTAAAAAAAGTAATGCATTAGAAAAATCTAAATATGTTTTTCTAAAATACAAGAAATATTGAGACAAATAATCAATAAAATGTTTTTAAAAAATTTTTGAGATATAAGCAAACTATGCTGTTTAATGAAGATTTTTTCCAAATACATATAAATGTCATTTTGTACTGTTGATTTAAGATGTTATCAATTTATGAAAATTCTTTAACAGTAAGGAAATGTAAAAATTAAATATTAATAGTTTTAATCTTTGCTTTTTTGTTTAGTATTATTATACTTTCTATTTTATAACGAATTCTATTTTAATTTGAAGTTGATATTAAATGAAAAGAAAATACTAGTTCAGCATTTGTGTGTGACGTTCCATCTTATTACTATGCCAGCTGGCGAAATAAAGATTCACAATGAATGCTACTACCACTTAAGCACCTGCAACGTACTCTGATATTTAGTTTCTTTAGTGACATTTATTGCGTATTCAAAATCTTTGTGAGAGAGATTCAAAATATAATCAAAAAATCTTCAAAATATTTGTGCTCATAGGATATTAAACATATTTTCTAATCTTATTCTTGTTTTCCCTTTTTTGTGTTTTGTGCATTAACTAACAAAGCAGGAAATCATTCTCTGAAATATAGAATTAACTATCATCTAAATGAATTTTATCTATCTAGAATGTGTCTTAATAAAGTGAAATGATACACACTGTAAAAGTTCTATTATATTGAAATCAAAATCACACTACATAAAAGGAATTTTCATAATGAAGTGCGTCCTACTAAAGAATAAATTATATATTTTACATTTTGCAATGATTAATTATTTTATTTACCACAAAATACAAAACTGTTAAATTAATTTAGTTTTATTAAGTAAAATTCTTGTCACACAATTTTCAAAATACATAAATATGGCTAAATTTACTTAACAAATGTATAACAACAAAAATGAATTCATAAAATATAATAAAAAAGAATGGATTTTATGCAAATTACAATTTGCATTAGTTAGAAATTAAAATATGTTCACCTCTTTTAATTAAATAACGAGCAAAATTGAATCTCTGGTTTAATGGGCACATAAGTAACTTTTTTTCCATTAAGCATTTTAGAGAGTTTTGAGATGTCAAAGATTTTATTTTTATTTCTTCCTCTTTAACATTTTCGTATTTTTCAATGTCTCTATACTTGTAAGAAATGAAGTGGAATGTGCAGTATATCATAATCAAATGAAATCCTGACTTTTACTTTGTAATTAAAAAGTCTATTTTAACGACGATATAAATTTTGTTTTAATTTTGCATAGTAATCAATCATCAAAGCTTAATAATCAGTCTAAAAATATATAAATATAATTAAACATATTTTTTTCAGACATAACATATTTTCATCAAAAAGAATTATTTACTAAAATTTTAGGGGTATAATTGAGTAACCTTATATATATATATATATATATATATATATATATTATACATATATGCAGCTAGAAGCTTCAATAATTCTTTGTTTCAAACATAAATGTATTAGTTCAACATTTCAATATTTTTTCATTACCAAAGAAAAGAAAACATTTATTATTTCAAGTAGATGGTATGTCATCCGACAAAATTAATATCATTTTTACGTTGTCTGGTTTTTATCAGTTTGTATTGGGGTCACAGCAGAGTAACTTTCATCACATTTTTGCTTGTTTCATTTGTTTGATCTCCACCATCCAGAGAAAATATAATTTGAAAACATGTCATATACGTAGAATATTGTGGAAAGAATCCTTACGAATCCAAATGAGAAAGAAAAGATTTCATTTCTTTCACCTAATAATAAAAAATACAAAAAAGAAATGCTGCAATTCAGTAATTTTCACTTACACACTAAATTCTTTAATTAAAAATAGATATATATAACAAAATGTCTATTTTTAATTTCTGTATCTTTATACATAAGACAAATATAAATCTAAATTATTTATACCTTATTGATTAATGAAATACAAATCTTATTCGTTTATTATTAATTATTTTTAATGTATATTAAACATTTAGAAACATTGAAAATAGAACATATTGAAGGAAGGAAGACACAATTGAGAAACTTTAATAATAAGTACAATGAGATCCCATATGCAAATGTTCCGAGTTTTGTGCCAATGAGCATAACCATATATTCGGAAGTGGTGTTGCAACAAGGAATTGGGCCCTATATAAAACTGTGCTGAGTGGAAGATTTAGAAACGTGACGATCGCATGCTGTGACGATTACGGAGGACTTTAGTAAACGAAGAATGCCAGGGAGACGTGTAAGAAGACATTTCGAACAGTTAAGCCAGTTTAAGAAAGGCCTCATCATCGGCTTAGAAACCTCAAACTGGTCGATGTGCTTTGTTGCTCGCCGGATCAATTGTTCGTCTTGATGCAGTCAATGTGCAGTCTGAGCATGTTGCGAGCAGACTCCAGATAGTACCGACGTGAGACGTATCAGATCTAAGACGATAAGGAAGACAACGTGGAGAGAGGATAGTAGGATCATGCTACAAGCGCTTCGTACATACCATAGCGACTCATTCCACGATACACGCAGATTAAGGATTGCCAGTTGTTTCACAAACTACTTTCATATGTCTTGAGGAAGCAAATCTATAATCTAAAAGCCCATTTCGTATATTGCTTTTATCACCCCAGCATCAGCTATTTCGTGTTTAGTGATTTCAAGCCCAAGTTACGTGTAATTCCATAGAATAGCAAAACGTGGAGTTTAGTTATGAATCTTGGTTTGTTTTGGGGACAGATGATAACCACATACGAGTGTGAGTGGAAATATATTGGTGAACAATTTATTTCCACCCACACTGTCGCGAGACACATTGTCCTCACAGCCGGTGTAATGGTTTGGGGGCATAGCCTAGGACAGTAGGTTCATTCTATTTGTGCTATGTGAAAACTTAAAGAGGCAGCAATATTTTGATGATATTCTTCGACTTCATGCGGTACTTTTTTTTAAATGGTTATCCAGAGACAATTGCCCAGCAAGACAAAAACCATTCTCATACAACACGATTTGCAACAACTTCTTACGTCATGTTTAGACTCTTTCATTGCCGGCCAGCTACACGGACATGTCCCCGATAGAGAATGCTTGGGACCAGCTGAAACGCCAGATGCCGCAATGTTGCTCTGCATATGATTTGAAGCTGTTTAAAATTTGTGGACATATCTACCTCAGGACATCAGATGTCTAATCAATTATATGCCACACTGTTTGGTAGCTGTAAGCAGGAGGATGTCCAATAAAATATTGTGTTATCACTATGTTTGTTTAATTGTGCACGATGTATTTCCTTAACTGTCTTGATTTTGAGATTAAGTGAATCTGACATCTGTATCATAATGTCTATTAAATTTCATGTCATTTTTATGCTCCCTTCTTGATACGTTATTATTATATATCTAATTTCTATTTTCAATTATGAGAAATATAATTATATTTTATTTTTAACTTAAAAATGAATTTTTTGATTACTTTTTTCAAAAATAAATGCGATTTATAATTTTACTTTTTATACGTTAAGTGTTAACGTTAGTTGATATGATCAGGAAGCATGACCGTTTAAGAAAAATCCAAAGTAAAGTAAGTAAAAATATCGAGGTTTTTTTCCGAATTATTTTATTTTCGTACACAACATGTAATTACCATTATTTTCAATTTCATTTTCTATTCATACCATTTATATATTATGATCTAATTCAAAAATATTCCATAATGTGTGCTTGCCATTTTTAAAAATAAAGAAAAAACTTTTAGAAAACATTCATTTCCCATGAGAGAACTCATTAAAATGAATGAGAAAGGAGAAATATTTTAACATGAAAGAGAGAGAATTTCAGTTCATGGTAGTTAAATTGTTAATAGCATCTCAATCTGGATGGGAAAGTAAAATATCCATTTTGACTCAGCTATTTTCTAAGGCTGCACGTGATGCTAATAAGGTCTATAAAATTAAACTCATTAGTCTTAATGCCTCAATTTTAATGTACTGTTTTAATATTACAAGGAATCATGAAAGATTTTCAGAGAGAAAAGAAAAGAAATTGAGTGAAAAGAGATTCAGTATCAAAAACTGGTTCGTAAATCCTTCCAACCTTTTTCTATAAGATTGTCAGAAGTTCATTTAAAAGTAAGAGCCATTCTCTATAGATATTTGTTAGGAATAACCAGGATGTAATATTTTATAAGAATAAAGTAAAGCTGATAAATGCAAATTAAAAGTATATTTTATTTTGAAGTAATAATTATTTATTTTCACTTTGGAGATAGACGTCTAACAAGTTCTTTTTCGGCTGATTAAGAGATTTATAAATTGAGCTATATTATATTGAAATTTTTCAAATAATAAATAAAATGTGTAGAATAGAATTTGAAATATGATGAAGTTATTTAAAATATATTCAAAATTATTTTTAAATTTTTAATTTTTTAAGAAGAACTGTAATAAAGGGATGAAAGATTCAATCGGACGATATATCTGTGCTCTTAAAAATTCTATCTTTCTTACAACTATAAAATTGTAACCAAATTTTTAAATAATTTTAATAAACTTCACGATTAAATATCTATAAATAGAAATACTTTTTAAAGGAATTTAATAAATTCAAAAATTGTTTTCATGATGCAGTAAAATATATCTAAAAATAATTATTAGTTAACAATTTTCAAATTTTATAACTAATTCTGCTAATAATGTGCTGTCTTAAAGTTAGTTGCATATGTTATTCGAATTAACTTTATTTCCAATTTTATGAATAAATATTAGTTCATTACAATTCCTATAGTTTTATAAAGAGAAATTTTTTTTAGTGAAATTAAAGCACATAACTTTAATGTTCATGTTAATATTTTACTTTACTCATATTTAAGTACGACAGTTATAATTTTGTTTTCAAATTAAAGATTTAATTTTTAAGTAGAAAACACAGTTTTGGTGAATTAAATATTCAAACAAATTAAACCTTAAAAAAATCTAGTTGAAAACCTTAACAAAAAATATATAAACTAAAAATTAAATTTCGCTAATTGATAACACTCATATCACTTGCATCTTTTTATAAAAATATTAATCGTAATTCTATAGATTATTTTAATTACTTAGTACATTTTCTTAAGTATTTTAAAAATGCTCAAAAAAAAAATAAATAAATAAAACTAAAAAAAAAAACTTTTTTGTTTTTGCGCGCATATAAATTTTTTTACCAATCACAATATTCTTCTTCAATAAAATACAAATATTAAGAACGTTATATGTTAAGCTTGTTATAAATAAATTAAATAAATAATGTATATATACAAATATATTTGTTCAATCTCTATTTTGTGTTACCGGATACCGGATGTGGAAGTATAAAATGATATTCTGGAAGTATGTAACTCATAAAAATATAATTTCCTGTTTGTTACAAAGATTGTTGAGGAGTTACTATAAAAATATATGTGAATCCAAATTTATAAATACATGTAAGTCTGTAAGGAAAGAAATTTGTTCTTCTTATTTTTCAAAAAACAGCAAAGAATTTTCTTTTTGTGTATCTTGCATTATGTATAGGTGATGAATATACGGCAAAAGATTTCAATTACTTTTTCAATCCATTTAAGTGAATACAAGTAAAACTTGAAGAATGTTTTGAGAATTAAATATGTTTGTGTTAGCATTTATTCCTTAAAATATCTTCTATGCTTATTTTTTTAAATTTTAGTCCTATTAAAATAACAAATCCTTATAATCAAAAAAATATTCCTACTTTCAAATAGTAATTTATCACCTCACAATAAAATATTTTACTTTAAATTTTTGTAATAAATTTACTTTATCATAATTATTTATTAAATATTTCATTTTTTTATTTAGAGAATAAGCATACGGTCAAGAATTTTCGTTTTTCTTTTCAGTATTAGTTTAGAATGTATTTATAAATATGCAAAACACATTTTAAAAAATAAACTATAAGAATAATTTTAATAACAGTTTACAAAAACCCCTGTAGACTGGTTGGTTAAGGAATTTGCTCTTATTATTACAGATATAAGAGAGATAGAGAGGACAGATCTAATCCCTGCGCAACAGAAGATTTGTTGTTTGCAGATGGAACAGGTTAAATACAGCGTGGTTGAAATATATCTTCCATACGAACTAATACATATGGGGTGACAAAGACTGGAGGATTTACTATTTGGCTCCTGCTTTTAAATTAAAAAGACCCACCATGTCTCTGAGCAAATACGGTATACCTAATAGGATGCTGCATTAAATAGTCATTTCTGCCTCTTGTATTGATGTAAGGGAAAAATCTTAGTAGTAGTAGGACATAAAAAATAAAAATACTAGTTCATAAAATATAAGCTTATGAAAATGTAATGAAAAATTTATAAAAAATTCACAGATACTTCTTAGCTCTCTATTGTGACAATAATTTACTTGTTTTACCATGTATTTTGCATTTTCATAATTTTTATCCTGTATTAGAAGTTTATTTTATGGATATACATAATGAATAAGAAAACTCATAGACATACATATATAATAAAATAAAATGAAATAAATTTATATAGAATATCCTATATTACTTATTTCAATAAAAAATTCTCTATATCTCTTCAATTATATTTGTTGTAACTGGAAATTTTTTTTAAAGAATGCAATTTCCTCTTGCTTTTTTTTAATAAAAATATGTATTCCCATAAGTACTTGAAGTATTTTTTACTGTTAAAGAGTACATTACGATTTGTTTTGTAGGATCAATGTTTCTGGAAACCCATCCATAAAATAAATTTCTTGGAACAAAATATTTTTCCAATCTTTAAAACATGTATTGAAAGTTTTCTTAAATTCTCCTCATTTTAGTTAGACTATCTTTGTCTTGAATAGAGATAGGAGAGTGATGTAATCTATTTCTCATCTAAAATTTAACAAGTTTTGAAGTATCTGTACAAGTTTCCTTTTTGATAGTTTACAGTATACTCTTAAGTATTGTTTTTAATCTGTTATTGTTTTAAATTATCTTCTAAGTATTGTTAAATATTAAATGTTTAACTCTTATTATTTGCTGAATAAAGAAAAATTATGGTTATCAATTCTACAGCAGGAATTATTCATATCTTATCATATTCATATGTTATTTGCTTTATTGTTATATAACTTCAAGTTATTATAATATAGGTTACAATATATGAAGGTATGAGAAAGATATTGTTTTTTAAATTATTATATATTATAAAATATAAGTAAATATATAATAATTTAAAAAACAATATCTTTCTCATACATTTATATATTGTAAACAAGATTATAAAAAATGTTGAAGTTAGCAACAAAGCGAATAACACATAAATATGATAAGTTTATACATTTGCAAATAAGAATTTACGAATAAGAATATAACATTGCCTTATAAAATAAGGCAATGTGTCAGATCCTTATTTGTTAGAGAATATTACTTTAAAATAAATAAGGAAGAATTTTTAATGAAAAGTTAAATTTCTGTAAGATTGCAATAGGTTTTTTTCCCAATGGTGTTCATTGGGTGATTAACCCTTTTTTAGCCACAACAAGGCCGGAAACAGCTACCCATTTATCATTACCGATGGGCACCTGTGAACCAAGGCGAGTAGCATTACCCACGTCACACCACCACAAACTCGTTTATAGGGCTGGGCACATTCATCTATCATCAGAAGAAAGGAAAAGAAATACATAGGAAGAGAAAGTACATCCATGCTCGAGCCGGGATTCGAACCCAGGTCCTCCCCATCCGTAGTCAGTTACGTTGACCGCTAGACAGCTTAGGCGGCACAATAGGTTTTGAATAAATATTGATTTTATGTTACTTCAGATTTTGAAAGAAATGATAGATCTCATTAATTTTAATATTTAAATGTATTTATTATCAATGACAGAAGTATCAAAATTGTTATTATATTGTCAGTAATACATAGAGAATAATTGAATACTGATACATTAACACAAACTATGGTAAACTGATTAATTGGTAGTCAGAATATCATTTTAAACTACACAAAAGAACAAGTATCTGTATTTAGAAGTCTGATTGAGGAAGGATTAGGAGCAACACGATACTCTTAAGAGTATCATGTTGCTCCTAATCCTTCAGCAGTATTTGTAATTTATACTATTTGAATACAGCATCTTAAAATTATGAGAATCACTATTTTTCAAATAAACATCATATGGAATTTTTCCTATTAATATGCCTTAAAATAAAACAGGATTTCATGTGAGCATAGTTACATGAAAAATAATTCTGATAACTTAAATTTTCAGTTAATGGAAAAGAAATTAAAATATTGTGCGTTTTTTCTTGTTTTATGGAACATTTAGGGAAATGAATAATATGGTATAACTTAATTCACTGAGAAAATGGTTTGAAAACAAATTGGAAATACAATAATAAAGCACAAAATATAGATTTTTTGAAAAATATTACTGCGATTAAAATTATTAGAAAATTAGAAAATGAATTGTTTGATAAAAACAACTTTAAATAGAAAGTTGAATTTAATCTGATCTTTACAAAATATTTCTAGCAGAAAGTCAAACAGAAATTAGAAACTCTAAGAAGTACATAGAAAAAAGTAACGAACAAGAAAATAAATGAAGCTAATTTTGATATTGTTTACCGTAAAATGAAAAGTTATTAAAATATGAAGCTTCATTTAAAGTTACGAAATATATATGGGAACATGTAATAATTTAGTAATTAAAAAAATCCTAATGGAAAAATATTACGTAATTTAAGATTTAATTATCGTGAAAACCAATTACATATCTTTTGAAGTATATCTATCTACACATGCTGAACTTCCTGCTTGAAACCTTCTTAATTAAAATTAAGAGAAAAACTTCCCCCTTGTCATTTTAAATCGGAAATTACTTGCGGTGAATTACTCTTATTTCGAATACGTTTTTTTTATTTTCAAACATTTCATCGTTTTAAGTTTGCAGTTAGAAATTTTAATTATAAATAAGAAGTGACTCATTATCATTGGCGACTTCATTTAAGTGCCCTATTAATATTTTAACATATGTTCAGTGAAAAAGTAACAAATTTAGCCTTTTAATTGGAGTTTTCTGCAATCCTAGAACTTCGAAAAGGATAAATAATTAAAAATTATAATGTGACATACTTTGCTACGTATTTATATGAAGCAAAAAAAAACTATCTACTTATTATATATTTGTATGCAAAAAAGTTGTAAATGGACACTGATATTTATTAAATAATTGATATTTATGGAAAAAATATTTTTAAACTGTACAGTACGGTTTGTAATGAAAGATTTCCTCAAAAGTTCTTAATAAAATTAGAGTCAAAAATACATGAAAGCAGTACCTTTAGTGTCGTTAGTAATCACCACACAAACTTTTGACTATTTTGCACACCTTTGTTAATTTTTCAAAACCTTCAGTTTGGAAACTTGGTAGATGCAAATCCAAGAATAAATCAACCTCAATTGCAGACTTCCTAAGAAATAAACGAAGATAACATCAACAAAATGTAAAAATGTAGTATAACTTGAATAAAAAAGTAGAAAATTTTACAAGTTTTATATATATATATATATATATATATATATATATTCAATCAATAAATGAATAAATTTAATGTGTGTAAGTCACTCGACATGTATAAAAAACATTTTTTCCTTGTAATGTTTTAAAATATCTTAATTTTTATTGATTTAATTAACTTATCTCAAAAGATGGATATAAGTTATAACGGGTGTAAATGTATAAAAAAATTATGCTTCGTATATTATGTACAATTAAAATATCATATTAAAAACATAATAATCAACTACTGTATTATAAATATCTTCACTAATGTATTTATTTCTTTGCTAAGTAACGTGCGAAAACATTTTCTTTTTAGTCTACTAAGGCAGTATACTCTCTATCAAATTAAAATGTGTTACAAAATTCTTTCTATTTGGTAAACCACACACACTCACAAATCCTTTTAACTTATGATTTCATTGAATTATCAAGTTCATTATAATGAGATTTATATCAGACATCCAAATTGGCCATGAAAGGAAACCACAATAAATTTATTAATTTTTAGAAACTTTCCAATTTTTCTGGTTTTTTGAAGTATCATAGTGTTGACTTGAAAAAAATTATATAAATATAAGTTTTCACTACTTATCTTCCGATATCTACGGAACCATTACTTTATTTCCAGTCGAAATACTTATACTGCTCAATGAATGCAGTATAAGTATTTCGAATGATGTCATATATACTTTTTCTTTTAATAGTGTATACCTTACGTTCTCTTCTTTTTAATTGTTTTGTAAAACAAAGTACTTTGAAAGAATAAACGTTTTCATCTTATGAAACTACATTTTTGACACTAAATTATGGAATTAAATTTTTAAATCTGGTAGTTTGTTTCAAGCATTCAACTACAAAATATCAATAAATCATGTCTAGAGCTTTCGGTCCTATGGCTGTATCATATGACATTGAAGAGATTTTGTACCGAAAGTTTAAGAAAAAGTATGACAATCAAGAAGAGAAGGCTCTGCCTGTCTTATTGATGTTATTGAGGCTCGTCTGCTAAAATTTATTGCAGAAAATCTGTATTGAACCACTCGAGATATATCTAAGGATTTAGACGTTAGTGAAATGTCCATTAATCGCACTATGCATAGCATGAATTAGACGTAAAAGTTCAATCATTGGGTGCTGCGTGAGTAGACTCAAGCGGATAACTACATATGTATTGCAACTTGTATTAATCTGCTCGAATACCAACTCGAGATCAAAATTCTGACCGTATCGTAAATTGTGATGAAAAGTGTGTTTACTTCAATAACACAAACGGAAAATGGATTTGATCTGTGATCCCGTTGGTAGCGCAATTTCACTAACAAAAAATACATGCAATGTATTTGGTTGAATTGTCGTGACATTACGCTCAAGGAACATCTTTTTCCTGATTGATATATAACTACAGTACGTTTGATGATAATCTAAACTGCAGTAAGATATACAACGAGATGTTAGTTTGTGTTGACGCTTCTATCCAATTCAAACGACCAGCTGATTTCCGATGTAAGAAAGTCCATCAAGATAATGTGAGACGACAAATATCTGACTTCACTGACTGGATTTTATACGTACTGGAATGGGAAAGTATTTCACAACCAACATATAAGCATGACATCGCTCCTTCGGGCTACTACTTTTTTACGCCAACAATTACATCTTGTTGATGTTATCTTTGAATTTTTCTCAAGCAATATGCAAATTATTATGAAAGAAATAGTTCAAAGGATCTTAAATATTACAAGATAATTTCATACCAGAGTTTAACGACGTATATCAAAATACTTGTATCCTTAAATATTTGGAGGAAACTCGACAATCTTAAGAACTTTCAAAAGATTTCTTAAGATCAATAAATAAGAAATGCACAATCCTTACTATAAACGCCTTAAAAACCATAGTAGCTAACGAAATATACAACTATTTCATATTTTTTTACAAATTTAAGTTATTATTAAAACCTAGATAATATTCTTTTAACAATCAATGAATTTTAGATGCTCTCCCAGTGCCCCACAATTAAAAATAATTAAATGTAAATTATTTAATGAAAAGAGTAAAACATGCATTGAACTAAACATCAAATAATAATTTAGTACAAATCATTATACTAAAGCTTAATTAACAAAATGTTTATAAATAAGTCAAATTATCTGTGTCTTATAAGATTAAACTTTATTTGCACTTATAATATATGTATTAATATTTTTCAATAGATTCAAAGTAACACGTGGATCTGAATATGATTTTTTCTTCTTAAATACAAATTACAAATGCTGTATTATGAATAAATTACGTATTATACTTTAAATAGATTAATAATTGAAAGTTTTGAAAGAATTTGCTTTAAAGATAAGACTTAATTTATACATCTTAGAATAAATTTTTAAAGATATTCTTATATTAAAATTTTCAAAGCTTTGTTTTGGTAATTTGCGAAAAAATAAAATGTTCATGATTTTATGGAAATATCCATGCATTACTAAGCTATAAATTGCTCAATTTTTGTAAAGATAATTCTATTAAAATGGAAATTTGACTCATAATGGAATATGTTTGGCAATATTTCTATCCATATTCTTTTAAAGGTACTAAAAAAATTTGATAAATTAAACATTTATTTTTCCTTTAAAGCATAGTTCACAAATATTTTATTGTTTATCTTATTCACTATAAATTTTATGCAAAGCAAAAAATATTAATATTTTAAAGTATGACCAAAATAATTTTATTGTTAAATGAGTCTTATTTCTATAAAATAGATTTACTAGAAAACTAATAGAAAAAAACTTTTACTAGAAAATTTGGTGGGAAAGTTTTAAGTGCAGTATATTTTTAACTTTTTTAGAAATCTATATTTTATGATGTATTATTCAATTAGAATATGTAAAACAGGGATAAATTTAGTTTATGGAAATAAAAATTAAATATGCCCGTGTAGTTTATGCAAATGTATAAATAAACAAATTTTCTTTAAATTTATAAACTAGGGTATTTATATTTACCAACTCAATAAAATATCTCGAGAATCTAATTACGATTTTTTATTCTTTCAAATTAAGTTACAAAATCTCTAATGCAAACAAATTACATTTTTTACCTTACATGATAAAATTTAAATTACTTTTGAAATATGCTCATCTTTTCCTTAAGTTCTTCCGCAAATAAAAATATTATATTTACTATTTGTAATTGATGTTTGAAGACTTAAAATTCTTTTCTTGAATATTAAAAAATAAGAATATGAAATTTTCGAATTTAAAAGCTAATTTAAAATTTAACTTTGCTTTTGATGTTTTAAAATTTTCTTTCACATAATCAGTAATAAATATAAGAGAAAACTAACTTTTGAAAATGAGCGTAAGTACATTTTAAAAAAAGTTTTATATTTTGAAAAATGTGGCTTTTAATGGTATTTTGAAAGTAGAGAAGAGAATAATGTGAGAAAATCTATTTTTGTTTAAAAATGTTTAAATGAAAGATAATTTCTACATTCTTATTTACGGAATAAATTATTTAATATTTGAAAAGATAATAATGAATGTCTGTATAAGTTGAAAGTCATAAAATCGTATGTTTCGTTTTAAACTTATTATTGTAAAATCAAAAAAAAAATTAATTATTTTTAATTGAAATTTTTTATATACTTTAAATGCACAATTTATCTTAGAAAATAGAGGCATTGGAGATGAAAATAATAATATTAAAAGATAAATAAAAACAGAAAAATATAATTAATTCAAAATTCATATAAAGCTTTCGTTGTTATTTTATTAGGAAAAGATAATCTTATGATTCGGATAATTTCTTTCGACATTTATTTTATCCAATACTTTGTTTCATAACAATTTTTGAAAGTTTGAAATTTCCTTTTATAAAGTAATTAGTAATTTGGTTAAATGTTTTATTATAAATATATTTAAAAAATTAAATTTTTATGAATATCATTGCTGATTGTTTACATTAATTGACAATTAAAAAATTTGACATAGCTAATGTGAAATTTCTTTCTCATAAATAACTTCTTTTTTTAATGAATTTTTAATTAAAAATGTCCTTTAAAAATTTTGTTAAGAATTAAGTATTTGATTGAAGGTTCAAAATAATTAATTTATGTTCTCTTAAGTATATTATATTACAAGTGAAGAATACTTATTTAAAGATTAAATATTTTTTATAATATATTAAAACAATCAAAAATTATTTTTCTGAATTTATTTTCAAGAAAATATCAATCTATTCTTTGAAAATATACATTATTTTTAACTTATAATTTGCTGTACTGCGTCATTTTAATTGATGTTCTACTATTATAACTAATCGAAAAAATATATCACAGGTAGACAATAATTTCATACACACGTTGATAAATTGGATTTAAACACAGCGTCAAAGATTTCCTCTATTTTACAATTAGAGAGTTATTTTCAAATTTTCTGGCTTCATTCTAAAAATTTATGATTGATTTTGATTTTATTCAACATTTATAAAAGGATTGGTTTTAATATACAAAATCTAAACTTTGATCTCGGAAGTTCAATGTGATAGTAGGTTATAATACATATTTTTTAAAATGAATTTATAATTCTCATTTTTTCTTAAGAAAGCTGTCTCGTGAAAATTTCCTAAAAATTTTCTTCTTACAGGTGAATTTTTTTATAACTATAAGCAATAGGTAATTTAAATGATAAAACTACAAATATGAAAATATATGGAAAGTTGTTGATAAAAATGAATTTGCTGTAAACACTTGAAAACTATTGATAAAGATATTTTTACAGATCTTAATAAGTTTCCTAATCTAATTCATTTCTTAAATTAAGCTAATTGATAAATGATAAATTATAAATTTTAATAAAATATAAAATATATCATGTGAAATAATTAAAAAATTTATAAAACTAGGAGTTGTGTGTAGTTGATACTAAGAATTGTTAATAAAATTATTACAATATGATTAATTTAATTTAAAAAGCTTTTTTTTGTTGCATAAATAGCCTTTTACAAAATCTGCACTTATTTATATATCTCTAGATACAACATATTATTCTTAATTTTAAATTTCTGTATACAAAAAAAGTCATTTGAATCGAAATCAGTGATTTTCTTAATTGAATTCCTCACATTTGTTTTTGCAACAAATTACATGCAACCTACTTTTAATAACTGCTTATAAATTAATAAAAAAATATCATTGAATAAAAATATGATAAAAAGTAGATAGGTTAGTTATATTTATATATTTTATTTCTTTTGTATTATTTTTATTACCTTAACTTCATTAGTATAATTAATAAATCTTAAATATAGTTTGTAATCACACAAATGTATGAAAAATTCTCCATTCTTATGCATCATATCGTATCGTTGCTTTCACAAAATTGAGTGAAATGACGACCATTCACGAGCTTAGCTATTAACGGCCGTATTCACCAAACATGGGATAACTTGAAAGTTGCGTAACTCGGAGTTAACTAAACTCTCGCTTGACTCGCGTATTTTTATTCACAAACTAAGGTAAAGAGCTAGTTAAGCTACTCTAGTGTTACCCCGGCAGTATATGTAAGAAAGATTCTGATTGGCTGCTAGTTTGATAAGGCATCTTGGGTAATACTTGCGACGATTTGTTTGTTTACATTTTTGTATTCCATCCAATCCAATGTTTATTATTCAAAAGAGTTTCGATATCAAATATAATGACTATATAAAGTATAATTAATGAAAAATAAGAATGGTTATTATCAGTAATTGCAATATAAAATCATGAGAGTTTTAAATATATGACCATCTTTAACGACCGTATTCACCAAACACGGGTTAACTTGAGTGTAGCCTATCTCAAATATAACTCAACTCTAGCAAGACTCGCCAATTCTTATTCACGAAGCGGGGAAATTCCCTGTAAAACAACTTTGGAGTTAACCTAACACGACACGTTAAACAGCTTCTGATTGACTAGCAATATTGCAAAACAGACATATCGCTTAAGTCCGCCATTGTTTGTTGACTCGAAGTTAACACTCCGAAATCGTAGGGTTATTCGAGGGATCCATATAGGCGAGTTAATCGCTGTTTTTGTCGTGGTGAATAACGTTTCATGACTTAACTCGCCCTTTACCCTGAAACCTCGTTTAACTCTGGTTGGTGAATACGGCCGTAAAAGATGCAGAAGATATCAAATTATTTTATAAATGTTTTTCTGTAATATACGTTTATATAAAAGTTGTGCTGCAGTTATTATCATGTAATGATCCTATTATTTAACCTAATCTGAATCATCGAGTGTTTAACAAAAATATATTGCTTCTCGTAAAGGCAGATTAACCTAACTGCACAGAAAAAATATTTTTAAGCAATTTAATAAATGTTTTAATACTCAATTAAATTTATATATTCTATACTGGATGAAGTTATATAATATTTTTTTAAAAGTGGGTAAGAGATTACGATATCATAGCAATTTTTATAACCTCCTTTTTCCTGGTGATGGATATCTTTTGGCAAGGTCCTATATGTAGGGAAAAATATACTTTAGAATATTCCTTGTTAAAAATTTGTGATTTTTCTCATGCAGCTTTGAAGAAACAAAATGGCTTTGGAAGCATGTGCAGTGAATCACAATTATAATAATTAAATTTTACTAATGATTTTAAGCATAATATTAATATTTATCAAAATCATCAATTGTATCAATAAATCCATTGAAATATGTACAGTAAAAAAATGAAAAAATTGACTTACCAAACTTATCAAAACAAAAACGAGATTTAGAATGCTAAAACTACTAAGGTTTCTAGAAGAACATCAACATCGCAGACAATATGGCCCCAAATTGAAGAGAAATTGAGGGACCCTAAAGTATAGGCCACTCATATATAGATATCCAGATTTTGCTGTTAACAACGAAATACTGAGTTCTCCTTCATTACTTATAAATGTAGACGTTAAAAATGCTTTAATCTTTGTAAGAAAACTTCAAGTTCTTAAAATAATCCAGACCTCACATGTTTTTCCCCAGGATGTTACCTTATTGTTTCTGTACTTATTTAATATAATTTTCAGTTCACACTTTCAACGTTCTGATAGTTTAGAGAAAGATGCAAGAAGAATAGCGTCCAGCGAATAATAGCGTCTCTAAAGATGAAATAACAAGATTTGACATAGAAGATAGCAATAATTCAAAAAAATTAAACGAGAAAAGAAAAGTCTTAGATTTTTGGAAATTTATTTAAGTGAGTTGCTGAGTTCTCCAGATTACATACATCGCATTTGAAGGATTTATGTTGAGATTATAAAATCTAAGGAATCGTTATTTTGAATTTTAATGGGAATTCTTTGGAGTAGATTGCCAAAGTTCTTAGTTCAATATGCTTATTCTTCTCGTCTTCATCTACCTACAGAGAATCATAGAATCAACTATATAATCTTTTAAATTTTGCTATTCGAGTGTTTGGATTCCCAAATAAATGGTTACAGCTTTTTTTTTATGAACATAAATGAGAATGACGGGTGTCAATTTTTCAAATTTTCTGTCTTTTGTTCCCTTTATGATTTCATAACACAAAGTTATAGATAAAAATAACAAATATTAATGTAGCTTGCCTTAAGTACAAATTGTATATTATTTTATTATGTAAAGAAATGTGATATAAATATCATTTTACGAATTATTTTCTGTGTATACGAGAAATTCATTCAAATAATCTGAGTTTTCACGATCATAGTTACATTCTTCATGTGTTTATTCACATGATTTTATCTTCTAAAGAAACGTCTTTCAATACTTTCAATGGTTATTAATAAGTCTGTTATCAATTTCTTATGATTTTTCATGTATTAATAACACATAACCAGAATATTAATAAACTATAATTGTTAACAATTTGCTAATATAATATGCACGTTTGTCATATTAATTGAATTTTTTTTGAAAAATAGCAGCAGTTTGTTACTTAAAACTATTTTGAATGCAATTTTGCGAGAATTATATCGTCATGTATATACATATATTAATATAATTTAGTAAATATTTACAATATGCATTATTTATTTGTAAATTTAATTTTAAGTGCTATATGGATTATTACAAGTGAAAAAATCTAGTAATGAACAATAAATTATACTTGAGTAAAATATTTGGAAGATAAAGTATATTGTGATATCGTTTCTAATATATTGAATTGGGAAATAATTATGTTAATTAACACTCGTTCATTCAAGAGAAATAGTTTTGTTGTTTGATATTTAGGAAAAAATTTATTTCAAAATGAATATAGTAATGCAATTTACAGATTTAAAATATAGCATATGCCAAATTACATAAAAACATTTAAAATAATTCCGAAGATTTTAAGCCTATGACATTATGAATAATAAGTATTAAAAGAAAGTAAATTTATGTATAGAGTACGTTGCTTTTAAAAATGTTATTTTTCGAAATTCATAGAATAAATGATTTTGTCATTTTAAAGAAGTAATTTTATCTCAAAAGCATAATAAATGAAGCAATTATACATTTTTCTCACTGAAAAATTATTCATTTTAAAGTTCAAATGTCAGTTAATTAAAACTGAAAAAATATCCTTACAAATATTTTGAAGAAAATAGTATTTTTAGAAGCTACTAAATTAATTTAATTGAAATATTCAAGTATTCTAAGTAGTTATGTGAATAAGAGACCTGAATATATTTAAGGAAAATGCTAATCCAGAAATTTCTAGTTAATATTTTGCTTACAAAAAGATAAAATTAGTAATTACTCAAATTCCGGAAAATAAAAGCATCCGCTGAGGGAAAATACATTTTCTTAAAACTAAGCAAATTATTCCTTATTATAATTGACATTACAATTTTTAAAATTACGCATAATTATAATTTTTCACAAGAACGATAAAGAAAATCAATTTTTAAAAAAATTTCATGGAAATTATATGAGTACTCATTAAGAAAAAATGAATTGATTGTAAATTAAATTACAATATAGTATAATAAAATAGTTAAAGTTTAAAAAACAGTTTTTATTAGGTATTAATATTAAAATATTGAATGTAGTATAAAATACAATGAAACTTGAAACATAACATGTTTTACAAGTAAATAATTATTAAATGTTGAAATAAAGGAATAATTTTAATTCAAAATATATTTTAGTCATAGTTAACTGTAAGCAGAAGAATTTAATTAATATAATAAATGAAATAATTTCTTTAATAAAATGATATTATAATGAAGACGCAAATGAAATAGGAAACGAGAAAAAGTATACGAAGATTTTCAGAGTCTGTAGTGATCAAAATAGTTTTTGTTAGGCTTAAAAAAATTAAATACTTAAATGATTTATATAAATACAAAAATATTTGAAATGACTTAAGAACCAGTTCCAAATTTAAACGTAAAATTTTATATATAAGGATTTATTGACCACCAACTTAAATATTGAGAATCTAAGACGGTAAAGGTTCTCAGTTATTTATAAAGATTTCTGTTCATTTTCAAAGAACTGTTCTTCGAAGATTCTATTAATGTTAACAGAATTTTTTTATGTAAAATTAATAGACATGTTAATTTTCAATAAATATCTTAATCATCATTCATAGCCCATATTTTAGTGTCATTAGAATGTTTTACTGTAAAATGATAACTCTAGCAAATGTGGTTTCTTTATCATACTATTTATTTGGTACTATTTCTAAGTTAAGCAATTAATCTACTTTAACACTGAATAATAGGGGAAGGTTTACATTATAGAAAATATATTTGCCTGATTAATAATATCTTGGTAAAAGATATTAAATTTAAAAGATATATCTTAATTATACTTATACAAATTTATTCATATTATTCTAATTCTTTGATTTAAATTTAGGCAATCAGCTAACCAATAAATACCTATTATAAATTAATTTTTGGACATTTCGTTTTGATTCTGCAATCCTAAATTTTAATTCTTCAATAAATAACTTGATTATTTCAGAATATAGTAATTTATACAATAATTAGTTTAATATTATAAATTGGAGATACGTTGTGTGTATGAAGTTCTAGTTTGTAAAAAGGAAGTAATTTTTCATTTTAGAATTAAAATAATTTTTTTTTTTAAAATGTATATTTTTTTAAAATTTAATCAAGAAGTACTCATGAATTTTAAAATCCTTTTTTGTTATAAAACACGTTGTAAATTATTGAAATGATTTAATGTATTTAAAAAAAAAAAAAAAAAAAAACTTTTGTTTATTTTTTCAAAGGATTTATTTTGATATTACCTATATATATCTTGCGCAACTTACTTTTTCTCAAAAAATTTCTTTAGTTATTACTTAATAGTAGATAATTTTAAAATTTTAGTCACCCAAAATTATAAATTCCTCTACAAAGCATGTTTACCTTTTAAAAATAGCTTATTTAAGGGAAATCATAAGATATAATATGAAAAACAATCGCTTTTAGCATAAAATATTATACACAACATTGCATTTTGTATTTAAAGCATATCTAAGTTGTTAACAATATTTTACTAATTTAAAAAAAGTTTTTAAGCACTATTTTAAAACCCAAATTAGTAATTTTTTAATAAATCTTGTTTAAATAATGCAGGGAAATAAGACACCTGGCACAATATGCGATCTTATTCGCTTAGTTTAGTAATATGAATAATATAGAAAAGTTAAAACAATCCACTAAAATCATAAATAATTTACTTTCTCAATCAAATATATTCAGATTGCTAAATGTGATAGGAAATTAAACTTATCTAGATTGCTATTTTAAATTTTATCAAGATTGTTAAAGTTGATAAGATTAAAAAAATAAACTGTGGGTGAAATAATGTTAATTTTTATACATGTTTATTATATCCTGCAATTTTATCCACATTAGTATTAAAAACAGAATTCAATTATATTTGTTTTATTTATTACCAGTTACCTATTAAAATAATTTCTTCTATTGTAAATAAGATTTCATGCTCGTAAGAAATTAAAAATTTATTTGCTCGTAAAACTTTTTTTTCTTTTGAGCCACATCTTTCCCAAATTAAAAATTAAATAAATCTATTTTAATTAATCTGTTAAAAAGTATCTAAGAATATTCAGTTAGTGTACCCAGTAATTTTGTAAAAGAAATCAACTGTTGTTTTTGAAAATTTTATTTATTAATAGGTACCAAGAAACTTTAAAAAGAGTAACATATTTTAACTTATAAAAATTCATATAGGGTGTAATTTAAGTAATTTTCGACATTTACCATAAAACGCATGATAATTAGTAATATTTATCTAAAAATACATGATAATTAACGATATTTACTCTGTATTTTATAATATATATTTTTTTATCTTAATTTAAATATTTATTTTTCTAAAACATGATGCCATATCTTTTCTATATGAATAAAATTTTAGTTTAATATCCTTAATAAGGAATAAAATCTTGGAAGTTTGTAACTTAATGAATTCTTAGAAATAATAGTGATAAGAGAAAGAGTAGAGATATTTACTAAGATATTCTCAGACAGACTATTTGTAAGATCAAAAATTATTTTCCAAACAATCATGTTTATTCATTTTTTTCAAAATTATTTGTAGAAATAAAGCCATAACAAATTTATAAAAACATTTCTATGATAAATTTTTAAAAATGCACAGAGAAATTTTTTTTTAAATGTGTAAAGACAAGTAATCATATTGTCTTTGATATTTTGAAGAATTTTCATATTCTTATATACGCTGCAAAAATTTTTTTTGCTTTCAGAATTTTTGATATTGCGTAAAAATAAGAAAATGAAGGATTAAATGGTTGTTAAGGTTGTAAAAGCTTGATGCAAAATGTCTACACAATCTTTAATGTTTTTATAACCCATACTTACATAAGGATTTTATACTGCTATAAAAGAAATAGAAATAAGTTTTATTTCACGCATGTTTAAAAATTGCTCATACTTAAAAAACTTAAAGCTTCTATAAGTGTTAACGTTATGAAAATTTATTTTGTTATAAAAAAAGTACCATTTAAAAATTACATGAATAGAAAAATGATGTAGATTTAATTTTTTTTACCGAATACTGAAAAAGTTTTTTTGGATTTTTTAAAAAATAACAAATTTGCCCTTAAATGTAAAATATTAATTATAATTATTTTTCGTATATATTGATGACATTTTGTTAATTATGTACATTATTATGTTATTTTGTACCTCATATTAATTTAATTTATTGGATTTGGCGGACTCTGACGAGCTGACAGTTGATTAGTTAACACTCAGGTCTTCGATTTTGCAGATCGTGGATTAAATTCTCATCTAGAACTTGAGTGTTTGCAGGCAGTAGTTCAGAATTCACTTTAAACAATAGGTCTTTTTCTAATTAACCCTCGCATTGAAATATAACCGTTCATTGACAAACAAACCATTCTAATATAAAAAGATTATTAAAAAATTTGACTTTTTAATGTAAAAGTAACCTTGTATACGCTCATAAGAAAATTAACTTATCCTTATAATGTTTAATACTATAAACCAAAGAGAAGCTAAAATAGTAGCCTTTCTAATTTAATAATTAATATAAAAATACGGTTTTGTTTAAAAGTTTGATTAAATTTTATAAGCGCACAGACTAAAATCATAATAATTAATTTTTTTCATACACTTGAATTAAATATGATACGAGAAATTCTTTACAGAGTTTTTTATGCAAACATATCAATTTCTTTAATGACTCATATCAATGTAGTAACTTTGAATTTGTTTAAAAATAACAAATTCAAAGTTACTATGTAGTTATTATATTCTTACAAAAAGAATTATATATATATATATATATATATATATATATATATATATAATTTGAGTATACATATATATAATTTGAATTTTATTGGGTGAACTTATATTAAATATATTAAATAATGGTAAGAGATTAAAATAATATGAGAAACTTTGAACTTATATTTTTGAACATAA